>PVLC010001405.1:0-87906 GCA_004027655.1 Graphiurus murinus
GGTATTCATGCCATTCTCACCTTGACCACCAGAGGTCACTGTGGCTGCGTGCAGAGTTACAGGGCTCCCAGGTCTGGGTGTTTTCTCTGAAGCTGTGTCTTTGCTGCCCAGAAGCAGAAGAAATGGGCCTCCTGGGAACAACAGAGACCCAGTGTCGCATTCCAGGACACACATGACCCAGAGTGCATCTTTATACAGGTGACAGATACAACCAAAACGGCGGGCCCTAGATCAGTGACCTGGACCCAAATCCCAGCTCTGCCTGCCCATGCAACCTTGTGCAAAGCTCTCTGCCTCAGTTTCCCCTTGGGCATAGTAGGGACAGTGCTCTCCTTACAGAGATTGTGTGGGGACTAAATGAGTGATGCAAAACTCAAAGAACAATGAGCAGCATATGTTCGTGAGCTGTAAATGTTTACTTACTACTCCTCTTTCCTCTAGATCTCTAAATATGATCTATAATGATAAAGTTTGTAATTGTGCCATTAAGGGCTTCTTTGCTTCACTATAACATAACCTCTCTGAAGATGAGGGTGAGAGACATAGATAGATGGTAGATAGATAGATATAGATGATAGATAGATATAGATGATAGATAGATATAAGATGATTGATAGTATAGAAGATAGATAGATAGATAGATAGATAGATAGATAGATAGATAGATAGATAGATATAGATGATTGATAGATGGATGGATGAATGGATGGATGATAGATGGATGGATGGATGGATGGATGGATGGATGGATGGATAGATAGATAGATAGATGGATAGATAGATGATAGGCTTTTATTGTGAAATTTTTCAAGTAGACATGAAGTAGGAGCAGCTGTGTCTGTCTACTCATTATCCCCCTGTTCTTCTTCTGCCAACTCACAGGCCTCCCCAGAGCCTCTCTCTGATAGTCGTCTGCAGTCCTGGGTCTTAGTCTGTCTGGTCTGCTGTAACAAAAATACTTCAAGCAGTTGGGCATGGTGGCGCATGCTTGTAATCCCAGTA
This sequence comes from Graphiurus murinus, assembly GCA_004027655.1. Taxonomy (NCBI): domain Eukaryota; kingdom Metazoa; phylum Chordata; class Mammalia; order Rodentia; family Gliridae; genus Graphiurus; species Graphiurus murinus. Next base: position 1,003 of record PVLC010001405.1, read on the forward strand.
CTTGGGAGGCTGAGACCGGAGGATCCAGGTTTGCTTCAGCCTCAACTACTTAGTGAGGCCCTCTGCAATTTAGTGCAATTTACTGTTTCAAAAATAAAGAATGAAAAAAAAGGACTGGGGGTGTTGCTCAGAGGTAGAATGCCCCTAGGTTCAATCCCCAGTACCACAAAAAAAGAAAAGAAAAATGCCACAAGCAAGGTAGCTTATAAAGAAGGTGACTTTTCCCCCAGCAGTTCTAGAGGCCAGGAGGGCAGGCAGCAAGGCGCTGGTGTGCCTGGCGTGAGTGAGGACCCCGTCCCCATCCCTAGGTCTCTGCTGCGTCCTCACAGGTGGAAGGGGCTGGCGAGCTCTCTGGGGTCTCCTCTGTAAGATCACTAAAGGGGGCTGCATCTTCATAACCTCCTCCCTTCCTGAAGGCCGAGCTTTGGATACTATCACAGTTGGGATAAGGTCTCAGCATACACATCTTAGGTGGACGCAAGCATCCCAACCCCAAGAGTCTCACGGTGGCCTCCGGTACAGCTGGCATTTAAAGCCATCGAGGGCTCATGCCCAGCTCTGGAGGGCAGAAAACCTCACGCAGGGATGTCTGCAGCTCCCAGATGTGATGGAATGGGGCCATCGCTTCGGTGAAGAACATAGAAAGAAAGGCTGTGGGTGGGGCTAGACCACGGCAGGACCCGAGGACTCAGCCCCACCGGGATAAAAGAATGGCATGAGCCCTGGCTCTTCTCCTCACTCATCAGCCCCTACTAGGCTGGCAGAGTCCAGCCCAGGTGTCTCCCTCCATGAACATCCCCCCCCCCTCCCCCGCACCATGACCTTCTCCACTCGGCTCCTGCTGTGCTGATCTCCTCTCTGTTCTAGAACCCGCCAGGCTCTCCTGCTGCTCAGGCGCCTCCCCCCCACAGGCTCAGCTCTTAGAGCCCAGGGTTCTTCCCCAAGGGTTCCAGCTTGTAAGCTAGACACTTCCTACCCAGCCCTCCAGCTTCCGCTTGAATAGGACCCTGGGGAGGCTTCCTTGACCCTCCCTGCAAATTAGGTTCTCCTATAACACACCTATAACTTTTAAATTGAGTCCCGTGTCTTTCCTTAATTCCCCTTATCAAAATTAGCAATTGAATATCTAGGTGTGAGTGATTGACCTCCATCTGCCCCCGAAGCTCCCAGTGCCCATGCCAAGGTTTTAATGTCCCCACTGTGCACCCAGCACCTGAATGCCTAGCACAAGGTAAATGCTTCATAAATATATGAATGAATGAATGAACAAATGAATGAGTAGGTTAATGTTAAAGCGCATGCCCGCTCAATAGCCAGCAGGATCACTTTCAGATTTTCCATCCTTGAATGTCTTTCACTAATCGACCCTGTCCCCCGGGTATCAGTGTTGCCATCTTTTTCACCATCATCATCATTTGTCCTATTAGAACATGGGGACCAACTCAAAGTTACCTCCTCATGACTCCGTGTCTCTCTCCCCTGTGGCCTGAATAGTATGGTCACCGTTAGTCCATCACAGGGGCTTCCGTCTCCCGCCCCAGGCGGTCCTGGTCACTGCCCCCATCCCCAGCCTCAAGAATGGCACCTTAGAGTCTGCACATGTGAGTCGAGAGGGGCCACCTGACCTCTGGCCAGCACCGAGCATCCGTGACGCAGACTCTTAATACTCCCTGACTCATCGCTTTCCCTGGGATCCTGGTAGCTCATGAGTCTCCACCATTCACAGGATTTCTTCCTCCGTCCTCAGCTCCTGGAGCTTCCCTACAAAGCTCAGAGCAAATGAAGATCCTCCAGCAGGAGCCAGGCATGGTGATTATACACCTGTAATCCCAGTACTTGGGAGGCCGAGACAGGAGGATTATAAGTTTGAGGCTGGCTTCAGAAAGTAGTGGCTCTCATCAACCTAATGAGACTTTGTTTCCAAATAAAAAATAAAATGGGGCTGGGGGTGTAGCTTAGAGGTAGAATGATCCTGGGTGCAATTCCCAGCACCACAAAAAAAAAAAAAAAATCAAATAGGGAAAGACCAGCATGGCTCAACCCCCCACCAGGTCTCCACTCACCCACCAACAAAAAGACACAAAGGAGCCGTTTTCATACATTTGGTCTCATGACTCAGGTTGCCATGTTTTTGCTTAGTCACCAACATCTCTCAAGTCCTTGGACATCCTCATCCCCTCCCTGGGTCTCCACTAACTCATCTAATAAGAAGAAGGAGATGAGCAACTCTCTCTGTCTCTTCCTGCGTGGTCTCTATAGATCCTAGATCCTTCTAGTCCTTGGTTTGGATTTTTTTTTTCTTTTTTTTTTTTTTTTTCAGTACTGGGGATTGAACTCAGGGGTATTCTACCTCCAAGCTACAGCCCCAGTCCTATTTTATTATTCTTTAATTTGAAACAGGGTCTCACTAAGTTGCGAAGTGCCTCACTAAGCAGCTGAGGCTGGCCTCGAACCCAGATCCTCCAGTCTCAGCCTCCCAAATGCTGGGATTACAAGCGTGCGCCACCATGCCCGACTGGGGTTTTTGTTTTCTAACCTGGAAGCAATCATCCTTTCCCCTCAACAAAACAGTGGGTAAACAGAGGACTCTGCACACACGGACAACCACATTACGAGCACAGAATTGCAGGGAGAACCGAAATAATCTCCCCACCATTAGAAGGGCCGCGCCGTGAGGACACAGGCTTAGTCATGAGACCATTGGAGGGATGCCCAGAAACGAAAGAATGACCATGTGTGCGTTGGAATGCTTCCCAAGAAATACTTTGAGAAATTCCTGTCAAAACAAGAGCTGGCAAGGAATAGAGGTGGTTTCTTCGCCCTGGGTCCAGAACAGAGACGAATTAAAGGATAGAGGCAGCGGAATATGTTTCTCACCGAAGATTGTAAACAGTAAATCTGCCCGGAGAACCGAGCTGGAAGGGGGCCAGTTGGACATTTTACAAATGATCCGAAAAGAAAAAAAAAAGTGATGGGGTCACATCTGCAGAGATCCCTAACGATTCTTGCAGGTTGAAATGCCAAGCAAAGGAGACAAATTTCAAGATTCTCGACATTAATGACGACAACCACCGAGAAAAATACCAACGAGGGAGAGGGTCAAGTGATCATTTAGAGAGATTAACATGAAGCAACTTCATCTCGGGTAATAAAAATGGGAACATCATTTCCAGATCCAACTGAGATTAATTAACGTACCCATTGCTCGCTTGGTCAAAGGTCTTTAAGAAGTCTTACTGAGGTCTCCCTCAGTACTGGGATGATGGGCTGAGACGCCATTAGCAATGGGTCTAGTAAAGCAAGACCCTACCCTGTTTCAAAACAAAAATAAAAACAGCTGGGGGTGTAGCTCAGAGGTAGAATGCCTCTGGGTTCAATCCCTAGTACAAAAAAAAAAAAATCCAAATCAGCTTCCCAAGTACTAAAAAGAATGATTCTTAGACTCAGTGGGGTGACTCAGAAACTCATGGATCACATAATTATAACTTGCTGGAAACCTGACCCCTGGAGGGAAGTTAAGAGGACCCAATAGCTTTTCTCGGTGCTTCTTCTTTGGTTTAACTCTGAAGGTTGGAGTCAGGGAGGTTGTGCTCATGTAGTAGCAATGAACTTCCTTTTAAGACAAAATGCTAGTTATATCAAGATCTACCCAGGAAGAGGAGCACACACTTGTAATCCCAGTACTTAGGAGGATGGGATAGGAGAATCACAGGTTTGAGGCCAGCCTCAGCAACTTAGCAAGACCCTGTTTCAAAATAAAATGGGCTGGGGGTGTAGCTCAGAAGTAGAATGCCCCTGGGTTCAATTCCCAGTACCACAAAAAAGATATAGATATAGATATAGATATAGATATAGATATAGATATAGATATAGATAGACAGACATATGTCTAATATTAAAAGAGAATTTTTCAGCCAGGTATGGTGGTGCATGCCTGTAATCCTAGTACTTGGGAGGCTGAGACAGGAGGCTTGCAGGTTTGAGATCAGTCTCAGAAATGTAGCAAGACTCCCAGCAACCTAGAGAGACCCTGCTTCAAAACAAAAAATAAAAAGGGCTGGAGGTGTAGCTTGGAGTTATAATGCCCCTGGGTTCAATCCCTAGAACTACAAAAATAAAGAGAGAGAATTTTCAGTAAAACCCACAGGTTGAGAAATTTTCATGAAAAGCAAGATGGCTCCCAGTTCTCACATATCCACGGTTTTCCCCGCCTTCTCCTTCACTCCTGAGTAGGAAGCCATTCATGTGAACCACGCATGGCCCTAGAACCTGAGCTCAGTTCAGTGCACCGTGACCTCTCAAGGAGCAAGCTGCCCCCCGAGATGTCCCTGGCCTCCTCCACCCTCCCCAGGTCCTCCTGGGACCACCTCCCTGTTGTCATAGCAGGGTTGTGATCAGTAAGAGGAGACTTGGGAAGTTACGATCATTCAGAAACTTGTCATTTTTTAGTAAAAACCTGACCCCAGAGGACAGATGAAGAACATGAATTTACCACCTCCCACCCACCGTGTCCTTGTCCCCACATCCTATGAGATAAACAGGAAATTTTTTTCTTAAGGAAAGAATTCATAAAGCTCTGAAAGATGAAAGTGGGTATCATCAGCAAGTCAGAAATTTTCGAAAGTTTCTTAAAAAGGCGAACAGTGGGTTTGAGGATCGAAGGAAGCAAAAGGAGAGGACACCCTGATCTAACACAAATTCAGATGAAGATGGTGACAGAGGTGATGCTCTGAGTCCCAAATCACTGGACACGTGGCATGAGACAGTGCTCAGGGCAGTCAGCAGGCGGGTGAATGGGCTCCCTACCTAGAACCCTGGGCATCAGCCATGGCCAGCCTTCCTCGATTGTGCAGAGTAGCAGGAGGCAGCATTTGCAAACTGACACCGTAAGTGTGGACCTTGGGCTGGGGATAGAGAAGAAGCAACCTCCCAAAGGCAGGGAGTCCAGCACAGTGTGCTAGCCAGTTTTCCATTACTATAACAAACATTTGAGAGAAATCAGCTTAAAGAGAGGAAAGGTTTGGTTTGGATCACAGTTTTGGAGGTTTTGGTCCATGATTGATTGGCCCCATTGCTTTGAGCCTGTGGCAGCACAGTAGAAGGTGGCAGGAGCACATGGTGGATGTTCTGGTATGGATGTAAAATGACTTCTGAGCCTCAAGATCTGGAGGCAGCCATGCTGGGAGGTGGGTCTCTGGGGCTGTAGCTGGGTAACAGTGTGTGCTAGGGCTGCTCCAGTGAGGGCTCCTAGGCGCATGGGTCTGTCTGTCTCTCTCTCTCTCTCTCTCTCTCTCTCTCTCTCTCTCTCTCTCTCTCCCCCTCCCTCCCTCCTTTTCCTACCATCATGCCCTAAAGACCTATCACCCCAGCTCCCACTTAGCAACCAGCATAAAATCAACTGTTTATATATGTGGACTAAAATCTCCAAATCTGTAAGCAAATAAATCTTTCTCTAAGTTCTATGTGGGTTTCTGGGATTTTTGAATCACAGCAGTGAGGATTCTGCAAATGTGGATGAGCCCCATTCAACACATGGCCAGGTATGAAAGAAAAAAGAAGAGTCTGGGGTCCCACCCCCCAAGGGCACGGCCCCAGTAATGTGAAACCTCTCACTGGGCCCAACTTCCTAAAAGTTCCTGCACCTCATGGTAGCTCCAGGGCCTGGAAACCAAGCCTTCAACTCATGGGTCTTTGGGGACATTTCAGATCCAAACCACAGCACCCAGCCAATCATACATTGCAATCTGCCTTTGTTGTGGCCAGCAGAGAGAGTACGTCCAGACAGAGGAAGAAGGGGGTGGGGAGTCTCAAGCACAAAGACAAACACTTACCAAGACTCACCCACACCCGAGGAATACTAGCACCTGGGAAAGAAGCTCCAAACTGAACAAAGGAAGGAACTGACACCTGAAGAAATAGAAGTGATAAAACAAAGACGGTGGTTTTAAAAGAAGCACAAGTCCTACCCTCCCAAGGATGGAGAGTCTGTTAGATCTTCAAAATAAGAGCCAATTATTATCATCACAAATAATTAGAGGTCATCAACAGTTCACAGCCAAATCACCTGAACAGAAAATGCAGGAAAAGACTGAACAGCTAGAGAGACACAGTAGAGATGAACTGTAAAAACAAACACCTAGTGGGGTGTGGTGGTGCACGCTTGTAGTCCCAGTACTTGGGAGGCTGAGACAGGAGGATTGCAGGTTCTCAGCTACTTAGTGAGGCCCTCGACAACTTAGTGAGACTCTGTTTCAAAATAAAGAATAAAAATAGGGCTGGGGCAGCCGGGCGTGGTGGCGCACGCTTGTAATCCCAGCATTCGGGAGGCTGAGACCGGAGGATCCGGGTTCGCGGCCAGCCTCAGCTACCTAGTGAGGCACTCCGCAACTTAGACTCGGTTTCAAAATAAAGAATAAAACATGGGGCTGGGGGTATAGCTCGGAGGTAGAATGCCCCTGAGTTCAATCCCCAGTACTGCAAAAAAAAAAAAAAAAAAAAAAAAAAAAATAGGGCTGGGGTGTAGCTCAGAGGTAGAATGCTCCTGGGTTCAACCCCCAAAACTGCAAAAAAAAAAAAAAAAAGCACCTGAGCTCAGGTAGTATATCTCGGAGGTCTCAGAGATACAAAATATTAGAGAAAAAGAGATCAAAGACAGAGAAAAAAATTAAAGATGTATGAGAGGAAACTCTGAAGTTCCAATTGCTATCTAATATAGCAATGTCCAACAAATCCAATGCATACCACAAACAGAAGTTACATATGTAATTTTATATTTTCTGACAGCTACTTAAAAGGTAGAGGTGGGTAGAATTAATTTTAATAATATATTTTAACACATTATATACAAAATATTACCGTTTCAATATGCAACCAATATAATGAAAGCACTGATGTATTTTCTATTTCTCTTTTTTTCTTTTCCTTCTTTTTTTGGTTCTGGGGATTAAACCCAGGAGCATTCTACCTCTGAACTACACACCCAGCCCTCTTTATTTTCTATTTTAAAACAAAGTCTGGCTAAGTTGCTGAGGGTCTTGCTAAGTTGCTGAGGCTAGCCTTGAACCTGTGATTCCCCTATCTCAGCCCCTCAAGTACTGGGATTACAGGCAAGCGCCCCCATGCCTGGCCATATTTCCCATTTCTTTAATACCTTAGAAATATGGGGTGCATCTTAAACTTGCACCACAACTCAGTTCAGCCTAAGCATCTCTCCGGTGCTCACTAGTCACAGGTCCCTGGGGTTCCCAGGTCGGATCCAGGAACTCTCATAGGAATTTTAGGAGAGAAAGATTAGAATGCAGGAGAAGAAGCAAACCTGAACCTTCAGATAAAAAGAGACCCACATTTCAAAATACAACAGCGAACTCTCCAAGAAAACTTCAAAAGCTTCTGAGAAAGGGGGCAAAAAATAAGTTCGCAACATAGAAAAGATAATCAAACTGAGACCAGGCTTCTTAGCAACACAAAATAGTAGAGGCAAATGGAGGTGGGGGTTGGGGTGCAAACTCCCAAGAACAAGTGTTTCGGGTTCCACTCATGATCAACTTCGTGATCACTCAGCTCTGAGGTGAGAATTAACTTTGGGCATATAACTCTGCACCCAGTTCATCCTGACGTCCTTTTATAACCTCTGCAAAAGCTTCTTCCTACAGTAGGACTTGGCCTGGAACTCACTTGGTTTGTATGACATTAAGTATTCCACCAGCCAAAACCTCGCTCTAGGTCCTAAAAAACAAAGGTCACTTTAGACCTTCCCAGGCCCGTAAGTGTGGCCCTGGCTTCCCAGCTGAGTCAATGAATCAGCCCCACCGCCAACATGACAGGGAGAGAAGAGATGAGATACTTCCGGTAACAATCATGGCTGCCCTGAGCCAGTCGCCCACTGGGTTCAGGAAGACTCTCTAGGCTTCCCCCATGGCTCTGCTGGATTCCTCCCGGGTCCCACGGCAGCCCGTCTCCACCTGCCTCTTGGCAAGCCCTTTCTATTGAGCTAAAAATTGATCCCCGGATCTTAGGAATCAAAGAACAGTATAATTGAGAGGAAAATCATGGTGACTTTTTAAAGATGAAGCAGGGGGTGCCCAGAGAGGGAGGGCAACATCGCCAAGGTCACACAGCACTGAGTGGTCCAGCTGATACTACTGGCATTTGGCCTCTGCATGCATGTTGTCCAACGGGTTTACAACATGGAGAACTTCCTGATGATCTGGCAGAGGGATTGGCCAAGGTCCAAGTCCAAAGCAGAATATTGTCTCTGTACTGTGGCCCAGAGGCTAGCTTTATAAAACAAAATGTTCCCAGCTGACAGTACCGCCCCAGAAAGATCCAAGGGTTGCATCTGTACCCAGAGGACACTGTTGCTGTCTCTTCTCCCTCTTTTCATTGAAAGACTCAGCTCTAGGTATTTAGAGGACGAGAAGACAGCTCTAGGTTTTTTTTTGGGGGGGGGGGGAGAAGCAGTTCTCAGGAACTCCGAGCCCCTTTCAGGGAGAAGATAATGCTTCAGACAGACCTCAAACAATCAACAGCTCCCACATGCCTGCAGGAATCTGGGGTAAGACATCACTTTTGCTTACGGCAAACAGGTCTGACCTGGTTCAAAGTTGCCCTGGGAAACCATTACCCAAACTACCCTACTGATAATGAACAGCCCAGCCTCTGGGGGGGGGGGATGACCACGGCACACGGGGCTCCCTCCAGGAGCCCCAGGGTTGGGGCATCATGTTCCCAGCGGTGCGCTCACTTTAGGGACTTTTAGGAAGGCAGAAATTGTATCGCAAAGGTGCCAGCGCACCCATCCGTGTCCCTACGGCTCATCTGGACTCAGAACCTAAGAACCAAAACACCATCGCCGTAACTGAGACCGACCCAGCCAGCCTCTGCTGTCCCCCTCCCACAATGACCAGCAGAGGAGGTGTCACTGGGGTCCCCCCCACACACACAGCTAAGACTCCAAGCAGTTAAGCAGCTTGTCCAAATGCCCATTGTGTGTCAGACCAAAGGAGTTAACTGGAGACCAGAATCCCTTTGACAGTCAGGGGGACACTGGTGGCAATTGTGCCGGGACCTTAGGCACGCTTTGGGACTGTGCCAAGCTCACCAGGAAGCATGGCCACCCAACCAGGAGCCAGGCTTGGGTCTCGGTGCTTTGTGTGTATTTGCTCAGCTTTTCCTCATTCACCGTCCTCCCCACCTCACAGGTGGGAAAGCCGAGGCTGTGAAGAGGCGACCCCAGGCCCATCAGTCCGAGCAGCCCAGCGCCAGGCCCCCGTCCCTACCCACTGGCCAATACTGCCTCTCCCGGAGCCAGCATGCACACTCGGAATGGCTGAGCCCGTAGCCCTGCCTCTCTAGGGCCCTCGCTCAAAGGATCTCCACCCAACGACGCTGTCATTGCTGGCTAAATCAGAACACGAAGGCTAATATAGAATTGGCAGAAAAGGCGGAAACCCAGAGAAATCCTAAGGGCTCCGGGCACGGTCACTTCCCAACAAGACCAGCAAACCTGGGATCTGCCTTCTCCTGCCTCAGTTTCCAACACTACTACACCCCACCGGGTGCCCATTCGTTCCTGTCACTTCCCTTTAGCACAGCGTGCAGGGACATCAAAAGGCAGACCTGTGCAGAGCGCCCGGGGCCCCTCGTTCTCTGAGGTGCTGGCCAGGTCGGGGTGTGGTCCTTCAGCCCGGGCCCCTGCCAGGCAGTGCCTCCCTCCCGGACCTGCTCCCTGCTCGATGGCCCTGTGGTCCCCCTCCATCCCCTGCGGTTTCTTTCCACCTCCCCCACCTCTGTAAACGGTTCCTTCATTAACACCCACCATCCCATTCCAACACACCACCTACTTCCTGCGGGGACCTCAGTCCCTGACTTGGCTGAGGAAGCTGAGGAGCCAGGCGACCATTCACTCACTGCAAAAGAAATATTTTGGGCATGAACTATCAGGCAGGCAGGCAGCGGACAGAAGGCTGGGGATGTACGAACGATGAAACAGACCCAGTCGTGTCCTCCTGGGGACAACTGAAGCCGAGGGACAGGTGCAGAACTGCAGCTCTTTGGGAGCCGGGAGGCGAGGCAGGGGTGTGAGAAGAAAGGACAGCACACTGCGATGCCATTGTGTGGAGCCATCGGGGGTCGCAGCAAGACCCTGCACCCAGCGTAACCCAAGGGCAGGGGCCAAGGTGGGAGGACAGCAGCCAAGACAGAGACCTGGGGGCACAGGTGCTGCCGGAGCACACCAGCCAGGGGCTTGCAGACACTGGGGAAGATGGGACTGTGCAGACAGGCAGGATGAGGCCCAGGGGCCCCTGCTCGGTCCTGGGGACTGAAAATCTCCTTCAAGTCAAGCACAAAGCCCTGATGTGGTGGCACACGCCTGTAATCCCAGTACTTGGGAGGTTGAGACAGGAGGATTTCAGGTTCGAGGCCAGCCTCATCTACTTAGTGAGGCCCTGTTTCAAAATAAAGAATAAAATAGGTCTGGGGGTATAGCTCGGGGATAGAATGCCCCTGGGTTCTATCCCCAGTACCACAAAAAAAGAAAAAAACAACCAGGCACAGTGGCACATGCCTGTAATCCCAGCAAGTAAGAGGCTGAGACAGGAGAATTGCAGGTTTGAGGCCAGCCTCAGTAACTTAGCAAGACTCTGTTTCCAAATAAAAAAATAAAATAGGGCTAGAGGTATAGTGCAGAGGTAGAGTGTCCCCAGTAATACCAAAACAAAAAACAAAAAAAACAACTCCTTAACCAGGAAATTCTCCCTGACATCAAAGCAAACCCAGTACCACAGGTGCCATAGTGAACGGTTGCAACAGAAATACTTCCAGGTTTACAGCGAGTGTGTTATCTTAGCTGCACTATGAGCAGCAGCTCCCTCTGACTCTGTACTCTAAAGGATGGAGGCTGAGAATGGAGGCTCTGGGGTTAGCCTGTCTGGATCTAGATTCTGTCCTCCACTGGGACAGCCTGAGCAAGTCGACTTCCTCATGACCCAGATTACTCCTCCATCACAGGAGCAGGATGCCAGTCCATTCCTTGTAAGACATCATGAAGTTGAAAAGAGACGAAGTAAGCTGGACATGGTGGCGCTCACTTGTAATCCCAGTACTTGAGAGGCTGAGTCAGAAGGATCACAGGTTCGAGGCCAGCCTTGGCACTTTAGAGAGGCTCTCAGCAACCTAGCAAATTTGTTTCAAAATTAAAAAGTAAAATAGAGCTGGGATGCAGTTTGGAGGTAGAATGCCCCTGGGTTCAATCTCTAGTACCAAAAACTGAATATAATAATAATTATAATAATGTTTTTTTTTTTTAAGCTGGGCATGGTGGCACATGCTTGTAATCCCAGTATTTGGGAGGCTAAGACAGGAGGACCACAGGTTCGTGGCCAGCCTCAGCTACTTAGTGAGGCCCTCTGCAACTTAGTGGGACCCTGTTTCAAATGTAGCTCAGAGGTAGAATGCCCCTGGGTTTGATCCCCAGTGCCACAACAAAAAATTTAAAAATAAAAATAAAGAAAAGAAAAAGAAGAGAAACAAAAAAAAATAGAGGAAAAAGAAATAAAAGAAAACAATGAAGTCCAAGTAATGTCTAAGAACACTGCCTGGTGCAAAATAAGAGTTTGGTGGGTATGAGCTACTATGATGATATATGGAACCCCGCAGAAAGACCTGGGGGGAAGGCTACCCTTAAAACACCTCCTCACACAGAGATGCTGAAGCAGAGACTTGTTTGATAAGGACTGCTCCGTGCTGCCCGGGAGCCTGCGCTCTAACTAATGACAATTTCCAAAGCCGGCTGACCTTAAATCCCCCTGCCGCAGCCACTTACACAGGAGTGGAGTCTCCGCCGGCCCCTGCAGAAGTCGTGTCTGGAAGCATGAGCACTCACAGGACGTTCTTGGGAATGATTCCGAAACAAAACGGCCTTCTGTGCCAGCGGATGTTTCCCAATAATTAAGTGCGGTCCCTGAACATAAAAATCAAGGCTGCCGAAAATAAAACTCCTGAGAGGAGTTGCAGTTTCTGGGACAGCTATTCCTGCTGGGCTTGGGGGAAGGGGAGCGATGTCCTTACTCAGATGTTGCCTGGAAAGAAAAATAGATTCGATCCAGAAGGCCAGGGTTTACGTTCTGTTTTACACGACCAAGTACTGAATGTGTGACTCTAGCAAGGTACCGTGTACATCAGAGGAACAGGACCTTGGAGTCCCATCCCGAGTCCAGGCACTCTTTTGGCGAATGCTACCTGGGTGACCTTGGGGAAGTCACCTTTTCCCATCTGTAAAGTGGGGCCCAAGGTGGAACCTGGAGCCTCACCTCCATGTCTAAACATAGCAGCCAAACTGGAGTCCACCAGGATCCAGAGACGTAGGAGGGAAACCGGGGCCTGTGGCTGGTGTCGCTGAAACAGGAAAAACTGCATCCAGGAAAAAAAAAAAAAAGAAATGATCGGAGATGTTGAAGGCTGCAGAAGGTTCTGGGACCTCAGCAAGCCAGCATTGGACTTCAGCACAGGAAGTTCCCGTCCGGCCGGAAGTGTTTCAACCATACCCCTTCCCCAGGCTGGGTACCCCGGCCTTTGACCTTTCTGTTCCCCACCTGCAGTAGGCTGAAGAAGGGCTGCACCCCAAATGAGCGCCTCACCCCCCTGCATCTAGGAATGTTACCTTATATGGAAAGCACCCTGCAGAGGAGGGTCAGTTAAAGGTCTTGAGGTCCAGGGAACATTCTCCTGGACTCTCTGTTCTGGTCTGGATTCTGACCCCCAAAATTGATATGTTGAAGTCCTGACACCCAGGACCCCAGAATGGGACTGGATGGGGAGCGAGGCTCTTTAAAGAGGTGAAGACAGGAAAATGAGCTCATTAGGGCCCTCAGCCAGCGTGACCGGTGTCTTAATAAATAATTGCAATTTGGCTGCGATGCGCTCAGAGGGAGGACCATGTGAAGTCACGGGGAGACGGCGTCTGTGAGCCGAGGAAAGAGCCCTCAGGAGACGGCACGCCTGCAATGCTCTTGCGGCCTCAGAGCTATGAAAAAATATGTGACAGCCACCAGCAGCTAGAAGAAAGGAGGGATGGATTCTTCTCTGGACCCTCCAGAGGGAGCACGGCCGGCTGACATCTTGACCTGAAATTTCCAGTCTCCATAAGAATGAGAGAACCTGTTTCTGTTGTTTTAAGTCACTGGGTTTGTGGTCATTTGTTACAGCAACGCAAGACACAAAATACTATCTAATTTTAAAACATGGGCTATCTCTAAGCAGAACCAGGTACAGCCTTAGCAAATAGGGTTATAGATTAGCATAGCTAATGGAAATGTTCTATGACCTTCCGGAATATAAAACCTTAGTCATTTAGGGTCTTTGGCATGTGCTAGAGCACAGAGGTAGACAATATGGCCCGCATGGGATACTGATTGAACAAATGTATTAAGAACACAGTAGAACCTGGCATGGTGGCGCATGCCTGTAATCCCAGTACTTGGGAGGCTGAGATAGGAGGATTGCAGATTTGAGGACAGTCTCAGCAACTTTGCAAGACCCTCAGCCACTTAGTGAGACCCTTAGGGATAAGTAAAAAATTTATAAAAAGGGCTAGGGATATGGCTCAGGGGTACAATGCCCCTGAATTCAATCCCCAGTACCAAATTTTTTTTTTAAATTTAAAAAGGGACACAGTAGAGGAAGGACTGACCCAGGTGCATTGGAGAGAGGTGTGAGATCTGATCAGAGGGGTTTTTAACCTTAGAATTACTCTCCAGAATTTTCCAATTTTCTACAACAAATAAAAGCATTCTACGCTATAGTGCTGGAATTTGGTGTTTGCGGTGGCTCTTAATCCTCAGAAGTGCTCATTTTATCCTTCACTTTATGGATGGGGGAAAAAAGAAATGGGCCCCAGGTCACATAGTGAATGGAGGGCACTCTGGGGACAGAGGAAGCTGGGTTTCTGAATCTAGACCTTTAGCCTCTCCATTACGTGTTTTAGGATTAAGGAAAAGCAAGACCTTGTTTTGGAAGCAAACTGTGTAAGGTCCCTCCTCTTCTATCAATGGGACTGTGGTAGCAGATTAGAATAAAGGCGCTGAAAAATCACGGCATGAGCGATTCAGGTTAACCCAAAGGATGCGCTTCTCGACAGAAAAGTTCCAGAAATTGCTGACCAGGGAAAGAATACAGAAAAGCTAACTCTGGGTTTATTTTAAAACAGGAGAGTTTCATCTGCCCCTCTGACTCTCCTGAGGGCCTCAGGGCCCAGACTGTCTGACCACTGCCATCTGGCCCCTCCTGCTGCTGGAGGTGGCCTTCCTTGGAATGCCCGACGCTGGGACTCCTCCAGAGTCAGCCGGTGGGGTCCCCAGCAGAGGCAGCAAGGCACGGGAGCCACCTGCAGACCACGCCACCACTTCTGTCTCGGGACCAATGTTAGAGCCGTGGTAAAGCCAGCTTTCGGGTTCCCCTCTATCCCATTTCACCCACCCACCAGATCCAGAAAAAGCCACTAAAGACCTATGTCTAAATTTAGCACCCCCACACCATACACACATATACTACATGGTATATGTCATAGACTATAGTGGATCCACCACCAGTCCTATTGCTCATTCACACACACACACACACACACACACACACACACACACACACACACACACATATATGTTCTAAGGCAATGTTAGCAGGTGCATATGGTCTTTTATTGATATCTTTTGCATATTATATTTGGGGTAGATTGAGCCTGTTACTGTTACAATGAAATGCTTCTCCCTAAATCTAGCTATGTCTTTGGCTTTACAGTCTATTTTGTCTTCTATTAACAAAATGACACTAACTATCCTTTGGCTGATATTTGCATGGGATAACCTTTTCTATCTTTTGTGTATTTTTCCATGTCTTCTATATTTGTTTGTTTTTGTGGTACTGGGGGATGGATCATTCTGCCCCTGAGGTACACATGACTCCTTTTTATTTTTTATTTTGAAACAGGGTCAGACTGTGATCCTCCTGTCTCAGCCTCTCAAATACTGGGATTACAGGCAATACTGGGCCACCATGCCCAGCTCTGTATCTTATATTTTAAGGTTTGCCTCTCATAAGAGGATAGTGTTAGAGTTTGTTCATTGGAGCATCTAGTCTATTTACACTTATAACGTAATTACTAATATACCAGGGTTCCAATGGCCACATTACTACTTATTTTTCGCTTGTTAAGCTGTTTTGCTCTGTTCATTCTGTCTACTCTTGCTTTCTGATCTTTTGGGGCATTTCTGGGCCTTTGTTTTGGTTTAATTTTTGGTTTGGGTAGTAGGGACCGAACCCCAGGGGCATTCTACCACTGAGCTATACTCCCAGCCCTTTATTTTTTTTTTATTTTGAGATAGGCTCTCACTAAATTGCCCAGGCTGGCCTCAAACCTGTGATCCTCCTGCCTCAGTCTCCTGAGTAGCTGGGATTACACACCTGAAACTTTCTTGTCATTTTTTAAAAGACATTTATTCCTGTGGTCACTTAATAGTTTCACATAACCACATTTCACTGGTTACTACAGAGATATTGGCACACATCCTGGCATATTAGACTCTCATACACATTACTGTTCTTACCTCTTTGCAGCCAATTCAAGGGATTTGTAACATTAATCTCATTTCCCCCTGCTTTCATGCTGTTATAGCTATATGGTTTAATTCTACATAGATTTGAAACTTTACTGGGTAAATTTTACACATTATAAAATTCACCCATCCCAAGCAATCAATGATCTTAAGTAACTTTTGCAAAGTGGTTCACTCACCACCATAAATAAGTTTTACAGTATTTCATACCCCAATAAATAAACACCTCATGTCCGTTCATAGTTAATCACTCTCATTGCCTTTTCTAGCTCCAGGTAAACACTAATCTACCTTCTGTCTCTAAGTTTGCCTTTTCGGGATATTTCCTATGAACAGAATCACAACGTGTTGTCTCTCATTTAGCAGAATATTTTTGAGGTTTATCCATGATGTAACATGTGGCAGTAGTTCATTTTTAATTGCAGAATAGTAGTCCCTTCTATGATATACCACATCCGGTCTAGTCGTTCACCAACTGATAGACATTTAGGTTGTTTCCTCTTTAGGGCCATTAGGAGCAATGCTACTGTGAATAGTTACATGAACATCTTTGTGGGGACATTCATTTTTGAGCTATCCAGAAGTGAAATTTCTGGGTCACATGATAATTTTACCTTTAACTTTTTAAGGAACCGCCGAGCTATTTTTCAGCGTCTGAACTATCTTACATTCTGACCAGCGGTGTATGAAGGTTCTATTTCCCCCTTTCCTTGTCAACACTGTTTTATTTATTTATCATATTTATCATATTTATCATAACCATTCTTGTAAATGTGAGATGGGAACTCATTATGCTTTTCATTTGCATTTCTCTAGGGGCTAATGATATTAGTGATATTGAGTATCTTTTCAGCCATTTATATTTCCCCTATTTAGGGTTCTCTTTTAACTCAGTTGTCTATCTTAGAATATATCATTTGTTTTACAAAATCAATAACTACATAGATTCATAGATTTTCCAGTAACTGCCCTTGGTATTGATCTTCAATCCTTTCTGCTTTTCTGTCCTTCCTTCTGGAATCGTGTTTCGCCCCTCTGCAGGTACATCTTAGAGTACGGTGGGCTGACATCAAACCTCCTAGATTTTTTTGTTTGTCTGAAAGCACTTTTATTTAGCTTTTGCATTTTAAGGTTATTTTTTCTAGGTAGGGAATTCCAGGTGGATATTATTTTCTTTTTTATACTTTTATTAGTGCATTGCATTCATATATCACAGTGAAGTTCAGTGTAGCACAAACATACGTGCACACAGCTCCTGGTGTACTTTCCTCTGTATCCCACCCTGTTGCACCCTCCTCTCTCCCTGTTCATGCCAGCAAAATCAGTGGTCATACTCGACATATTGCCAAAGCATTGCCACTCTTTTCTTTCTGTGGTTTACCTCTGTTATTCCATTGTTTCCTGGCTGTCGCCAGGTCGTTGGAGAAATCAGCTGTTGATCTTGCTGCTCTTTGAGTTCACCGTCTTCTTCCCTCTGATTTCCTCTGTGGTTTTGGTTTTCATACGTTTTATGGTGATGTGCCTATTATTGCCTTCTCCACACTTGCTCTGCTTGAGGTTCACAGAACTTCTTGGGTCTGTAGCTTGATGATATTCACTAGTTCGGGAAACTTCGTGGGCAGTATCCCTGGACAACATCAAGCATCCCTTCTGCTCCACTGTTTTTTTCTCTTCTCATTCTAGAACTTTGATCGCACACGAGAGATCTGAGCAGCATGGCCCAGACGCCTCCGACGCCCTTTTCTGTGTTTTCCACTAGTTTCTCTCCTCATGCATCAGTGTGTTTACCACCTACTCATCTTCCAGGTTGCGAATCCTCTCTTTTGTTATGTAAACTTTGTGTGTATATTACTTACTGATCTTCCAAGGTGACCATTTCTCTTTTTTCCTTATTTATTTATTTATTTATTTTATTTATTTGTAGTGTATACTTTGTTGTTGAATCCAAATATTGAGTTAATTTAAACTAAAGTATTTTCAGTTCTAGAGTTGTTATATAATTGTATAGATTCTAATTCTTTGATTAAAGCATCCATCTTTTTTCTTTCTCTGTTTTTTTTTTTTTTTTTTTTTTTTTTTTTTTTTTTTTTTTTTTTTTTTTTTTTTTTTTTTTTTTTTTTTTTTTTTTTTTTTTTTTTTTTTTTTTTTTTTTTTTTTTTTTTTTTTTTTTTTTCTTGTGGTACTGGAGATTGAACCCACAGGCATTCTACGTCTGAGCTACACCCTCAGCCCTATTTTATTTTTTATTTTACTAGGGTCTTGCTAATTTGCTGAGCCTCTTTCTAAATTGCTGATGGTCTTAAGTGGATCTTTTATTAATATTACTAATAATATTACTAATATTAATCACAATTATTTTTAAGACCATGTCTAACCCCAAGTCTGTGTCTTGGTTTTTGGTGATTTAGTCCTATTTCCCAGCAGGCCTGGAGCTTTTATTGAATGCCAGATACTGTGTTATCTGGCATTCCCTAATATAAGAAATATAAAGATAATTTGAGGCTCTGGTAGATTATATCTTCCTCCAAAAAGGGTTGGTTTTTTTGTTTGTTTGTTTGTTTGTTTGTTTGTTTATTTTTGCTCTGGAGAAGCACATCACCTGACCCCAATTGAGGATTAATGTATTTGAATCTGAGATTCCATCTTTTCTGAGGGTTGTTCTATTTCCAAATCATTTAACTCCTAAAATATAGCCATTCCAGGACACTCATTGAACTTGCCAGGGACCATTCTATTTGGCAAATTCTGGTTTCAATATTTGTTGCTCAGACCCATAAGACTTCCTGTTCTGTTTATCTAAGTGTGTGTGTGTGTGAACTGGGAATTGAACCCAGGGGCATTCTAACTCCAAGCCACACCCACAGCCCTATTGTATTTTTTATTTCAAAACAGGGCCAAAGTTGCTGAGGATCTTGCTAAGTTGCTGAGGCTGGCTTCAAACCTGCAATCCTCTTGTCTCAGCCTCCCAAGTACTGGGATTACAGGTATGTGTCACCATGCCCAGATGTTTCCCTAACTTTTGAATACTGTATTCTGCTCAACTTCTTACCCTCTCAGCTCCATGCAGCTTGAAGTTTTCAAATTCCTGAAGAGGGAAGACACAGCAGAACACTAGACCAACATTTCTGAGCTTC
The DNA here is from genome assembly GCA_004027655.1 of Graphiurus murinus. Lineage (NCBI taxonomy): Eukaryota > Metazoa > Chordata > Mammalia > Rodentia > Gliridae > Graphiurus > Graphiurus murinus. The sequence goes on from PVLC010001405.1 coordinate 19,745, forward strand.
CCCTCCCTCTGAGACCCGGCTCCTTAGGTCCCGACTCCTTCGGTAGTTCTAAGCACCTGAATCTGGTTGTTGATGGTGATGGTGGTGACGGGTTGATCGGTTCTGTTTTTATCTGAGGTAGGTCTTTCCATTTGTTCTCAGTGGGGACATTTGTCTGTAACAAATTTCTCTTCCATCACCGGAAAGAAAATTGGAAACACAGCTGTACTCGTTCTGAATTCCATCTGCTGCCAAAATTCCAGAACACAGAGCCCCCGGGAGAGGAATCTTCCTGGGAAGAATCCACAAGTCCCATTTGCTTAACATACCCACTTGTTAAAAAAAAAAAAAGAACATTGTCCCTGATTTGACTTGCCAAGGTCTGGGGCTGCTGGTGAGAAAGAGAACTCAACAAACAGGAGCTGTGTCGTTCTAAAGGAATCACAGTATGGGTGACCCTGAGCAGCAAGGACCACACGCCACACGCCCTGGGCCATTTCTTACTCATTTCTAGCAGATACTCAATCCATGTTTGATAAAGGGGAGGGAGGTTGTGTGTGTGTGTGTGTGTGTGTGTGTGTGTGTGTGTGTGTGTGTGTGTTACTAAGGACTGAACCCAGGGGTATTCTACTTCTGAGACACACCCCCAGTCCTATTTTATTTTTTATTTTGAAACAGGGTTTTGCTAAGTTACTGAGGGTCTCACTAAGTTGCTGAGGCTGGTCACAAACCTGCAATCCTGTCTCAGCCTCCCAGGTACTCGGATTACAGGCATGCGCCACCAAACCCAGCTGGGGAGGGAGGTTTTAAAGAGTGTGTACTGGGATAAAGGAGCTTAAGCTTCCCTCTGCGGTACCAGTTGACTACGCAGATTTTTCCTACTTAATATCATAGGTGCATTTCAGAACATCTAAGTACAAATAAAATTCACACCCACTAGGTATTTCAAATAAATTCCACTTAAGAATCTTGGCAACAGCTCATTCTCTGCAATTAAAGAAAATCCATCTCCCATGAAAAATAGCAGCCAAAACACATTCAACCCCAATCATATACGAGGTACTACATACAGCCCAGGGTCATGACGCACACTTGAAATCCCAGTATTTGGGAGGCTGAGACAGAAGGATAGCAGGTTTGAGGGCAGCCTCAGCAATATAGCAAGACCCTGTTTCGAAATAAAAAATAAAAAGGGCTGGAGGTGTAGCTTGGAAGTAGAATGCATCTGGGCTCAATCTCTAGTACCATATGTATGTATGAATGAATGAATGAATGGATGAATGAATGAATGATGAACGAACAGAAAGGATGTCAACAGGCAGAGAGAGAGCACACAAGCAAACAGTCACGGTCACATGAAACTGCGTATCTTCAGGAACCACTGAGAGTCTGGGTAACTGGAGAGTGAGGTTGAGAGAGGAAGTGTGTCCCCATCAACACAGTCCCTGGGTGTGGACATGGAGGTCTCGGCAGTGTCGATCACTGTGTTTGTCTGGTCTACACACAGGAATCTCACAGACCCCAGCAAAAACGTTTCGACATTGAATTTGTGGGCAACGGTCTGCCGCCAGCTGAGATGCAGGCTTATCTTTCCCAGGGCCTTTTCTGGGCCCCCCTTTCTGGAAGCTTCCTTGGGGAGTGCCGTCTCAAGGTGGTGGCTCCGCACACACACACTCGCTGGAGGCGCTCTCACAACAGCTGCTTCCGCTCCTAGGATTCTCCATCCAGCTGTTCCTCATCAGTGACACATCTGCTCTGTGCTAGCGACCAGAGGGAGGCGCCTGTGTTCTCAGAAAGGACCCGTCCACGCTATTTTCCATTTATCCTAAAGCAGGGAGCTGTTCTTGGGAATATTGGTGCCCATTTTTGGCTTTAAGTTTTTGCTTGCGAGGAAGCACATCCTATGGCTTTTTCTAAGGATTCAATCATTCAATCAATCATTCATTCAATCAATCAATCATTCATCCCCAAACAGTGGTTACGGCATTGACCTTGGAGGTGGACAGACCTGGGATGGGCGACTTCATCTGCCGCTCACCAGGGATGTGTCTTTAGGAAAGCTACTCCGCCCTTCAGAGCTTCAGGCCCTCACCACAGCATGATCGCACTCAAGGGGCTCAGTGCCTGTCACGCGGGGGGCTCTCAGTGAACGGTTAGCTGATATCCTCGTCATTCACTGGGTTATCCAGAACACATCAGCACGTCAGCTCTGGGAAGGAAGCCCTGGGTTTGTTCTGTCCACGCTCAGCCCAGAGTGCTCGCACCTGAACCAGGCTTCAAACAAGGTACAGGAAACTTCTGTCCACTGACTGCGTGCTGTACCCTGCCAGACTTGGTGGGTACTTTTAAAAATGGAGGGAAATGAGCCAGGTGTGGTGGCGCACACCTGTGATCCCAGTACTTAGGAGGCTGACACAGGAGGATGGCAGGTTTGAGGCCAGCCTCAGCAACTTGGTGAGGCCCTCAGCAACTTAGTGAGACCCTGTTTCCAAATAAAAAGTAAGACAGGGCAAAGGGTGTAACTCAGAGGTAGAATGCCCCTCAGTTCTATCCTTAGTATACTACACACACACACACACACACACACACACACACACACAGAGTAGGGGTAATGCAACATAAAGTCCTAGATGGGACCCTGGAACAGAAAGAAAACATTCATGGAAAAAAATTGTTAAAAGTAAAATTCAGCTTCCAGTTTATCCAACAGTACTGTACCATACTGGCTTCTTAGTTTTGACAAGCATACCATGGTAATATAAGATATTAACCTTGTGAGAGGGAGACAGAGTGGACTACAGGAACTCTGTTTCATTTTCTACAACTTTTCTAGAAATCTAAAATTATTCCAATAAAAAGCTTATTTAAGAAAAGAAGCAGTATCTTTTTTAAATGAACTATTCATTTTGGACTCAGAGGCAACAACCAAGGGAGCCTGTTGGAAGGAAAGGTTCAAAGAGGATCAAAAGTAGGGGCTATAGTCTTGACCTTGAATGTCCCCCAAGGCCCATGTGCTGAAGGCTCAGTCCTAGCCTGTGGCTCTATTGAGAGGTGGTGGTACCTTAGGAGGCAGAGCCTAGTGGAAGGAAGTGAGGTCACTGGAGGCGTGCCCTTAAAGAGGATATTAGGACCCTTGGCTGCCATAAGGTGAACAGCTACACATTCCCATCACCATGTACTGCCTCTCCACAGACCCAAAAGCAACAGGGCCATCGGGTGTAGTGGCACACATTTGTAATCCCAGTACTTGGGAGACTGAGACAGGAGGATTGCAGGTTTGTGGCTAGCCTCAGTTACTTAGTGAGGCCCTCTGCAACTTAGTGAGACCCTGTCTCAAAATACAGAATAAGAAATAGTGCTGGGGGTGGAGCTCAGAGGTAGAATACCCCTGGGTTCAATCCCCAGTACCACAAAAAAAGAAAAAAAAAAAAAAGCAACAGGGCCAACCGACCACAGACTGAAACTTCAAAATTGTGAGCCAAAATAAACCTTTCCTCTTTTTAAGTCATCTCAGGTATTTTGTCATAGTAACAGACAGCTGACTAACACACATGGCATCATCTTTCCCAGGTTTTGGAACAGTCCCAATGTTAAATATTTATCGATAAATGCATATTGCTAGTGGTCATGAGCTCAGGATCTGAGCCAGAATGTCCAGATTCAAATTCCAGCTCTCCAGCTGTCTTACTATAGCTGACTAACTCAAGCTCTCTGGGCCTCCATTCCATCATCTGTAAAATGGGTATTAAAAATGATGCCTATTGGGTGGTGAGGATATAAAAACTCATGGAGTTGATATGTTTAGAGGCCTAAAGAAATGTCCCTGGTACACATAAGTGAAGACAAACAAGCTCACAATCTTTGTCCTTCTTATATAGATGAGTTATTAAATGTACAACTCAAGCTGTGTACTTTGCTTAGGTATTTCATACAAATACATTTACCAATCAGTAAATTTAACTATGAGGCATTTGCATCATCCTAGTTTTCGTCCTGAAATAGCTCAGTCTAAGCCATCTAGAAGAACTCGTATTAATATTCCAGGGGCAAAATACACAAATACAAATGACAATCATTGAGGATTGTCCCTGTTTCTGATTATCCACACCCTGGGCCTTCTCTCACTAGTCTAGAAAATGGGGAAGTCAGGACACTGACGTAATGCACCATTGCTGCTGACTTAAGCCATCCCTGTGACTATAATGCTAAGCCTCAATTCAACACCTTTCTAGAAAGACACATGTCTGTGCATGCACAAGCACCTGCACACACACACACACACACACACACACACACACATACGCCTGCCCCTCTGGCTGAAAAACATCAGCTGTTCCCAAAGAAGCAATTTGCTCTAGTCACACCCAGCCGGGCTTTCCTGCACCGCAAAGCAGGTCAATTAAAACGCCTCAGAGGAACCGCACTGCTATTCAAAGGGAGAATTGCTAATTTATGTTGAACAGTTTACAAATCCAATCATCAGCATGTACTTGGACCATTACAGTTGTGTAATAAAAATATGGTAACTGCTTTTATTTTGCAGGAACTATCATGCCCTTCGATTTTGCAACTCACTAACATTAATTGGCAAAATTGGATTCTTCCAGCTTGAATGGAGATGAATGGCCATTACTTAATCAGCAGGAAACCCAGGGTTCTGCACACAGATGGTCTGACCACGGGAGTTTACGGGGAACCCGCAGAAGCTGCTTCTTGCTTCATTCAAGACGAGACAAGTAAGCCCAGCTTCACAGGAGGAAAAATACACTGAAGATATAGAACCCAGGACCGACAAGAGCTTGGGGCAGATCTGGCAGAGTTCACCTGGCTGGCCAAGAAGGACAATCCAGGAATCCGTAAGGACCAATAATCTTTGTAACCCATGACTGAGGGGCTGTCATGAGATGGCCAAGGAGGCACAGACTATTATATCCAGCACTTCCTTTGCTCTTGAATATCAGTTCTGGTAAACTCCTCTGAATCCTGCAAAAGCCAGGTCAAATACTACCGCCTCGATAAAACTATCTCCAAACCCCCAGGCTGAGCAAATGGCTCTCATGGTTTGCTTGTGCCTTGAGTGTAGAACTTTGGTTCAGCTGCCCATCAACAAATTCTTCCACAAGACTGGGATCTATAGAGACGGGGACTGTGTCTATGTTTTCTCCAACCCTAGCACAGCACCTACCACATAGCAGGTATTGAATAAAAGAAAGAGCAAGATAAAAGGAACAAAGAAAACAATTTAGCAGAGCCCTTTGTAGCAGGCAGCTTTTGCACTGATAATGCCGCGTAACAACAGCCAAGCCCAATGGCCTATAAGAAGCACCTACTTCATGCCATGGATCAATACATTGGTTGCGCTCTGTTGCTGGGGCTATTTCTGTGCAAGATGGGCACAGAAGAGTGGCTCTCTGGCCATGCTCTTCCCATAGCATGTAGCTGAAAAGTGAGACTTCAAGATAAATCACACCAACATGTTTAAATGACCTTTAAACCTGAATCACATTGACCACCATTTCATCGGCCAAATCAAGTTCCAGGACCAAGTCCAATATCAAGTGGTAGGGGGAAGGGCAGGACTTTTCCTCTTCTCCATTGAGATGCACAACGAAACGTGCTTCTACATTATACTGTTATGGCTTGGATGTGGTGGGATGTCCCCCAGAGAAGCCCATGTGTTTGCATTGCAGAAATGTTCAAAGGTGAAGTAACTGGATCAGGCTCTCACCTCACCCATGGATTGATCCAGGATGGATTAGTAATTTGAATACACTTACTGGGTGCAAACTGAAGGCAGATTGTCATGGCTGGGGGAAGTGAGTCACTGGGACATGGTCTTGAGGACTCTATCTGTCCCTTCTCCTCCTCTCTCTTTCTCTGCTTCCCAGCTGCCCCGAGCAGCCTCCCTCCACGATGTCCTGCTGCCATCATGCTTCTGCCTTAGAGCCAGCCAGGGATAGTCTGAAACCATGAGCTAAATAAATGTTTCCTCCTCTAAGTTGTTCTTGTCAGGGATTCTGATCAGAGTGACATAAGAACTGATAATACACACACACACACACACACACACACACACACACACACACACACACACAGGCAGTAGGTGAAGAAAAGAGAATAGAGGGAATGGTTATGAATGAGACTCCAAAGTCAGATTGCCTGCATTCAACTCCTGGCTCCCCCTCATGCAGATTGTGACTGTGGGAAGTGCCTCAGTACCTCACCTCACCTGTCAAATGGACCTAACAGTAATGCCGGGGTCCGTGCCCTAGACAGAGGTCGGGGGTCGTGTTGACAGGTGTCTATTGAGACTAGGTCTTGAGAATACGCACACCAGAGGAACTCAGGAAGCGCATCTACTTTATTGTTTTCCAATAGCTGTTTTGGTAATATATTTTTTTACAGTGAAGCTAACCTTGAGGCTACAGGCAAACAGCCAGACAGTTTGAGACAGTAAAGTTATTTTTTTGAAGGTTAAGCAGATGTTAAAGGGGGGGCCGTAACACCTTATCTGTTCTCGGGAAGACAGAGGGCTTCTTTAACCCATTTGTCTTTGTTAGTTTAGTCTGTGAAGCTCTGGGAAAGAAACGTATGAGTATTTTGATAATGTTTGTCAGTGATTATAGAATTTCTTATGCTGTTTGTCTGAAGGCACTATTTTTTCAGCTAATACAAAGAAATGGCTGTTTGTCCAGCCACCATCTGTTTCTAAGAAATTTTCCCTATAATTAATGTAAAAAGAAAACCCAAATCACCCAAAATTTCCAGAATATAACATGATGTAAAGCAGGATATGTCACACATTCCTTCTTGGAATCAACTGCCTTGCAGGAATCCATTGGTCCAAGCCTTGCTCAAAATCCAGTTATTAAGGAGCTGGGGCACAGTAATACCTACATCAAGGGTTGCCATGAGGGTTCTCTTTTGTTTTTGTGGTACTGAAGATTGAACCCAGGGGTGTTCTACCTCTGAGCTATACCCCCAGCCCTATTTTATTATTTTTATCTTGAAACAGGGTCTCACTAAGTGGCTGAGACTGGCCTCAAACCTGTGATCCTCCTGTCTCAGCCTCCCCTACTGGGATTATAGGCACGTGCTATATACCTAGCTTGCTATGAGGATTTAATGCAAATAGGCCATGCAAAGCATTTAGCACCAGCTATGGCCCCAACAGGTGCTTAATAAATACACCTGTTAATCTTCTCCCTTCTCTGCACCACAGCTTCTTCTCCCAGAAAACACCAGACTCTTCCCAGCCCCTTCCAGAGCCACCATATCCCCCACTCCAGATTCTTCCCAAGGGGCCCACATATTTCATCTCATTTGTCTAATTCTTTTGTTGACCCTGAGTACATCTGTAGCGGCTGTTCAAAGTGCCCTTGGACACAAAGCTCACAACTGGCACCGCAGCCCTGGGCTGACATTGAGGCAAGCCTCACCAAAGTCATTCTCTCCATAAAGAAGGTGTCTCTGTGATGGATGACTGCAGGCAGCTGAGCCGCAGCGCGGGCCTGGACAATCCATCTCAGCCCGGGGAGCCAGCGCCGCCAGAAGATAAAGGGTGCACCGCACGGTGACCACACTCCCCTGTGCATGCACCGGCCACATCTGCAGCCCGGGCTTGGAGCTAGAGTGAGCAACACAGAGACATTCGAGACCATCATGAGTAGGTGACACTCCTAGGTCTGCGGGCCCGGCTGCACATGAGAATCAAGGAAGGCAGAGGCTGAGCCAGTCCTCTGTCACTGGCTGGCCCAGCCCTGGCTCTTTACATCTTACAAACCAACAAGTTAATTCCCAGGAGGCGGAGTCTTGGCAACTCATAACTAGTTTTGGGGGAGAAAATGGATTGTGCTCTATTCTCTATTGGAGCTCTTCTCCCAAAATTAGGTATCAGAAGGAAAATAAAGATTTCCTCAAATGAAGTTCTTTTTTTCCCCTGTTTTACCCCCAAGGCATCCACTCATTCAAAAATTAAAAGTCACAATATTTTATTAGAAGGTAAGGTCAGACATGGTGGTGCACACCTATAATCCCAGTACTTGGGTGTTGCAAATGGTGTTGATGTTGATTGATTTGAAGTCTCTCACATGAATGACAGCTGAGTCAGAATAATTTTTAGAGAAGATTATTAGTAGCAGAGAAAGAAGGAAGTTGAAGGGGCTGGGGAGGAAAGAGATATCTCTCCTACCTGTCCTTCCATGAGTATCTTGCTTTGATTGAGAGTTTTAACCAAAACATTATAAAAATGATTAATCACAGAAGACAGCAAAGCAGTCATGGGGTGAATCAGGGAAAAACATCAAGGTGGTCACAGATGAATCAGGGAAGGAAAAGGTAAATAAGGAAGTTGTCAGGGACTTTGCTTATCATCAGGATTCCCACTTATGGTCCCATTTGGTTCTTGGGTGGACAGTTTGTGCCCCTCCCAAGCCAGACCAAGGTGACCTCAAAGCTGATGACTAAGAAGTCTCTCAAGGGCTAGGGGTGTCACTCACTCAGAGGTAGACTTCCCCTAGGTTCAATCCCCAGTACCAAAATAATTAAAAATAAAAAATAGAGGGTGATGTGTAGCTTACTTTAAATAATTCTCCTTTCTGGAACGTTACCCCTGCTTCACATATGGCCACATATGCCTGCCCCTGTTCACCAGCTCCAGGAAGAGCCTTGCTGGGTGATATTTTATTCAGGACAAGAATCATGTCTTCTAATATTTTTTATTGTTGTTATTAGCCACACATAGTAGAGGCAGCAGTGTCCTGGATGTGATGTTTACAAACTCTACTTCCAAGCTCACTTATTCCTACTTTATAGTTTAGAAAACGAGAAGCAGTGTGGTTCTAGAAACAGAGCTGACTCTGTGTGACCTTGGGCAAGTTATTCACCCTGTCTAAATCTCAGTTTCATCAGAACAAGAGGGAGGGAGAAAGATCTCAGCTCTAGGGATCCAAAGAGACAGATAGTGCCCAGAGTGCAGAGAGAGCCTCAGAGAAGGCTGTTAACGTGGGCCGTCACCATCATGGCTGGCCTCATCCTCTTTATCTGTGACCCAGCGGGATGCAGCACAGGAAGGGACAACATCTCCCCTCCAGTTGGCTCATGACATGGACATGCCCTTTCAGGAGATACCTAGAGGCTACACATTTTAGAGCCACCCACTCTTAGTCTGTAGAAAACTGCCTTCCCTGCAGCCTGAGCAGGGAAACTTCTCACTTCTTCATGAGAACATGCCCTCAGCTTCCTCCAGTGTGTGCAGCTTGGCTCTGCGGGAAAGAGCTTGGCCTCTGAAATTGGATGGAACCAGACTGGACTCCCAGCTCTGCCACAGACTCAACCCTGTTGACTATCCCCTGAGCATACTGCCAGGTGCACTCCCACCATCGTGTCTCTGCACACTCTGTTGGTCAGCCTTTTTGCCACGGTGACTAAAACACCTGACAAGAACAACTTATAGAAGGAAATGTTATCTTGGCTCATGGTTTCCGAGCTTCAGTCCATGGTCGGCTGGCTCCAAGACAGAAACAACGTGGCGGCAGGAAGTGGTGGAGGAAAGCTGCTTGGCTCATGCAGCCAGGAAACAGAGAGAGAGAGAGGAAGGGGCCAGGGACAAGTAGATACGGTCCTCAAAGCCACGTGCTCAGTGACCCACCTCCTCCAGCCATGCACCGCCTCTGAACCTCACTGCACTGGGGACTCGGCTTTCAACACATGATCTTTTGTGGGGAACATTCTAAACCCAAACCAAACACAGGTGCTGTGTCCCTGCCTGGAGTGTTCTGTCCTATCTTCATGTGACTGGCTCCGTCCCATCACTGGGGTCCCCTTGTAAGCACGGCCCCTTGTAGTGCAGCCTCTGAGCACCCTGTATATAATCATCCTTTCTACCCTTCACATCCAGTTTCCTTTCTGTTTTTTATTTTATTTTATGGGTGCATTGTAATTATGCATCACACTAGGATATAGAGTGATAAGATTAGACATGCATACAATGCATGGAGCTCTCCCCTCTGGGTCCCACCCGCTCCCTCTCCTCCTTCCCCACACATGTCTTTGAGATTGGCATTGGTAGTTTCACATACGTACACAGCATTATTTCAACAGTTACCTACTCTACATCTCTGTCCCCCACACTTCTTCCCCCCGAACCCCCCCCAATGACTCCATTAGAGTTTCTACTTGTCTATCTGAGGTTACCCTTACATCCCAATTTCTATCTAGCTCCCATATATGAGAGAGAACATATAACTATTCACTTTTTGGGACTGGCTAATCTCACTTAGCATAATATTCTCAAGTTCCATCCATTTTCCTGCAAATGACATAATTTTGTTCTTCCTTATGAGTGAGTGAGTAAAATTCCATTGTGTGAATATGCCACAGTTTTGTGACCCATCCATCTGTTGATGAACACCTCAGCTGGTTCCATGGTTTGGCTATTGTGAACTCTGCTGCTATAAACACAGATATGCCTATATTGCTATAATATTCCCAATTCAAAAATGGGCGATGGAACTAAAGAGACACAACTCTCTGTTTTTACTGATATGTGACCTTCTTAGTAATCAAATTTGGGAGTTTTTTATTTGTTTGGTTTTGGTTTCCCTCCACCAAGATGTAAACCCCTTTAGTGCAGGGACCTTCCTGCCCTGCGTCCACTATGGCCCCATGCCTAGAGTAGAGCCTGGCTCAAAGCAGACCTTCGGCCAAGAGCCACAGAATGAAAGAAGGAGACTGAAGTTGAGGTGTGAGCAGGTCCACACAGAACCAAGTCCAAGCTCCTAGCTCATGCCCTTGCATGGCTGCTCCAGAACCAGTCTTCTGAAGAGGCATCCTCCTTCCCAAAACATTGTGGGGGCTGGAAAAGGGCTCCCAGATCACACCTGAAGTCCTCTCTGCAGTGTCCCACTGGTGTACAGCCGTGTCCCGTAAGAAGGTGTTGCAGACCTGCCTTAAGCTCTCGGTGCCCCTCAACTCCCCAAGGTCCTTCTCCATCTGCAGCCGAACCAGATTCATACCAAGGAAAGTAGCCTGATCTTCCTATAGCCCCATGAGCACAGGCATCCTGGCATTATATTTGTATTAACAGAACCCAGACTGCATTCGACTTGCTCTTATGGGGCTTCTGAAAGCCTGGAAATCAGGTCACACACAGAACTAAGAATCCTGCCTTGAAGACACTGGAAATAGGACCTCTCTTAATCCACATAGCGGCCATGCTTCAACAACAGATCCTGCACAAGGGTCTTCATGGAAAGTAACAGGTTGAGGCTCAAGGATTTGGAAAGTGGCAGGTATGAGATGTGGAGACCAGTGATTCGATTTTGATATATTAAGCCCAGTGTGGTGGCGCACGCTTGTAATCCCAGTACTTGGTGGCTGAGACAGGAAGATCACAGGTTTGCAACCGGCCTCAGCAACTTGTGAGGCCCTCTGCAACTTAATGAGACCCTGTTTCAAAATAAAGAATAAAAAAAATGGGCTGGAGGTATAGCTCGGAGGTAGAATGCCCCTGGGTTTAATCTCCAGTACCACACACACACACACAAAAGACAAATGTATGTTAAAGCATATATATTTGCAGTTTTTTTTCCATAAACATAACAGTAATAATAGCCTTTGAAAGGGAGTAAGACATGTGGATGATAAATGATTTTTGTCTCCGTAGGTGCTCCCTTGGAAGCCCTAAGTTGGAAAAATAGCAAAAGAGGAGGAGGCTGTTTCACCTGTCACCTCAATATTAAATATATTCTGTCACTCTCACCAACATTTCGTTACCTTAGGGCACTGATTTATGCTTAGGAAAATTTATGGCCACCTACTGAAGTTGTGCACCGAAGTTCCCAAGAGATTTTGAGCTCTTAAAACAAAGATAAATCTTCCTCTCTCGACTTCAGCACCAGCTTATTTTTACTTATTAAAGACAGAGACCTGTTGGTGACGCTCTAATTGGTACCCAATGTCACTTTTCTTCTGTGCACACACATCTGCACCCAAAGATGGCCTGAAATGATGAGGGAAGGCTGGGGAGATAGGAAAGAAAGTTACAGGCAGGCCCAGAAACACAGCGAGGGGCGCACACTGCTTCATTCTGCTTCTAAGAGGGAAGTAGGGAAGCACTTCCGGGTCACGTGGGGCAGACATGTTCTCAAGCTAATCAGGGGTCAGCCAGGGCCAGGAGCCAGGCTGGTGTGTCCCTGTCCCGCTCAACCCACTGAGACAGTCATGTCACCTGCAGCTCAGAGCACAGGAGGCACGAGGAGCTCAGAGGTTGGCGGGCCTTAGCCTGGTGTCAGGAACACTCAGTAGCGGGCAGCGCTCCAGAAAGAAATGGCTTAAACGTGGAAATGCAAGCCTAGTAATGTTGACGTGGAGATGTGTCGAATGTGGAGAGAACTAGACTCTGAAATGAAAATAAAAAGAAGAGAGAGAATTCTATTAAAATCAAATCGCTGTTCTTCCTCACACCTGCCCCTTCCAAATTTCTACCATCTCAGCCAACGGCCACTCCGTCCTGGCCTCTCAGGAGTCTCTTAAGGCAACATCGGCTCCTCTTGCCCCCCTCCCCGTGTATACTTGACTATCTTCCCATTCTCCCTCCCAACATTCAACCCACCCACAAATTCCGTGAGCACTACCTTCTTTCTCCTCTTTTCCCTCCCTCCCTGTCTCTCGCTCTCTCTTTCTTTCTCTCTTCTCTTCTTTCTTTTGGCACTGGGGATTGAACCCAGGGACATTCGACCTCTGACCCACATCCCCAACCCTATTTATTTTTAATTTTGAAACAGGGTCTCACTAAGCTGCTGAGGCTGGCCTCAAGCCTGCCATCCTCCTGTCTCAGCCTCCCCAGTACTAGGATTAGAGGCCTGCACCACCATGCCTGACTTAGTGTAAGCACTGCTTTCAAAATGTACCCGGAATCTGGTCACATCGCCCTGTCCCCACAGACAAGTCGTGGCCACACCCACAATTCTGACCGGTCACCCGCCCTCTGTTCCTCTATTTCTCAAGATCCATTGTCAACACAGCCTCCAGCAGGTCCTCGGGGTCCTCTAACCTGTACATCAGTAAAGGCATTCTCTGTTCAAAGCCATCTTGCAGCTTCCCATTTCCCCCATAAAAACAGCTGTGTGCCTATTTATAGGCAAATAGAGTCAGGAGGCAGATTAGTGGGGTAGCCTAGGGCTGGAGAGAGGGGTGATACAGAAAGTCTACAGGGTGCGTGAGCTGATCAAAATGCCCTAAACTTGACCTTGGTGATGGCTGCCCATGATCTGTGGATATTCTACAAAGCACTGAATTGCACACTTTAAATGGATGATTGCATGGTTGATTAATTAAATCTTGATAAAGCTCGCTGTGTGGTAAGGAGGGGTGTGTGTTACTGGAGATTGAACCCAGGGGCATTCTACCTCCAAGCCGTGCCCCTAGTCCAATTTTAATTTTATTTTGAAACACGGTCTCACCAAGTTGCTGAGGGTCTGGCTAAGTTGCAGAGGCTGCCCTCCAACGGGCAATCCTCCTGTCTCAGCCTCCCAACGACTGGGATTACAGGCATACACCCCCATGCCCACAGATAAAACTATTTTTAATAATATATATACCATTCAGAATTAAGATTTTTTTTTTTTTTTTTGGCGGTACTGGAGATTGAATTCAGGGGCATTCTACCTCCGAGCTACACCCCCAGCCCTATTTTTTATTCTTTATTTTGAAACCGGGTCTCACTAAGTTGCAGAGTGCCTCACTAGGTAGCTGAGGCTGGCCACAAACCTGGATCCTCCGGTCTCAGCCTCCCGAATGCTGGGATTACAAGCGTGCGCCACCACGCCCAGCTCAGAATTAAGATTATATATATTATATATATATATATATATATATATTTTTTTTTTTTTTTTTTTTTTTTTGCAGTACTGGGGATTGAACTCAGGGGCATTCTACCTCCGAGCTACACCCCCAGCCCTATTTTTTATTCTTTATTTTGAAAGCAGGTCTCACTAAGTTGCGGAGTGGCTCACTAGGTAGCTGAGGCTGGCCGCGAACCTGGATCCTCCGGTCTCAGCCTCCTGAATGCTGGGATTACAAGCGTGCACCACCACGCCCGGCAAGATTATATTTTTTAAATAAAATATTTTGACACTGAGGTCCCCCTCCATATCTTCTTCCCAACTTAAATTTTGGTATTCTAAAAAGTAACTTATTTTAAAATTTTAACTGCAGTTTTAATACTAAAGCCCTCAGCCTTGTGAACCCCACGCACACGCTTCCCTTTACAATTCTAGTCCTCATTCACACGGATTCACTTTGAGGGACCCTGTCTAGTTCCAACAACTTCTGGGTGGCAAGGATCTCAAAGAACAATGGCTGAGACTCGTTGTAAAGTCCTTGTGGACCTACTGTGTGCTGACCGATGTTTCAAACACCACACCACAGAAATAAAATGGTACCGCTTATAAAAAAAAAAAAAAAAAAAAATGCAACCAGAAGTGTATGAAAACATCTGAACTGGAAAGTTCTGGAATGTGGTTCTGCTGCTGACTCCAGAAGACGGAAAGTCAGGGCCAACTGGACCAGGTGTCCTTATACCAACCAGCTGCACCAGACAGCCCCATCAGCTTCCTCGGCTGGGGCCTGCTGAGTCACAGCTTCTCAGGGTGGCCAGAGACTGTGTGTGTGAAGCTGTAACCCTGTGCTCCGCCAGGGTTCCCATCCACCCCCCGGAGGCAGACCAAAGCAAGAATCTCAAAGGCAGCACACATGCAATCTGCCCAGCCGGGTGGGGTGACCACTGGCCCTGGCAAAGCCTGCCCTAGGAAGCGTTGCGGCCGGCCCTTCTCCTAGCAGTGTGACCCCCAGAGGTGCTGGTGAGGATTTCCAGTGGGAACCAGGAACAGCAGTAACGTCTCCTTCTGACATTTGCTCAAAGCTCGCAGGGTGTCATGTTAAGAGTCAGAGGGTAAATAAATGCAGGCCTGGCCGAAGGTCTAATGCATACATGTTCTTTCTGTATACCCATAGGATCCAGAACTTTTCTGGGATAATACAAAGAGGGGAGAAATTAAAGATCTATAAAGAAGAGATAGAACCAAAACACAGGGTTTTTCCCCCAAACACTACAGAAACAGCAGAGAAGACCAGACCCCTAAGAGTAAGCTTCAAAACCCTCTTCTTTGTCAGTTCTTTTCTATATCAGATTTGGATCCAAGTAAAATATTGTTTCTTTCCAGGTGTCAGACCCTGCATAAAGTACCAGGAGGATAAAATGAGGCTGAGACAGTAGGATCACAGGTTCAAAGCCAGCCTCAGCAGCACAGTGAGGCCCTCTGCAACTTAGCCAGATCCTGTTTCAAAATAAAAAATAAAATAGGGCTGGGAGTGTAGTTCAAAGATAGAATTCCTCTGGATTCCATCCCTAGTACCCCTCCTCCCCCCCAAAAAAAGAAAAAACAAAGTGATGGGGATGGGGGAAGACCTCAAATGACTCCTGGCAAAGTGTCAAAAATAGTAAAAGCCATCTAATGTTAAGGGACCTTTTCTGATATCAGCCATCCTTGGATAACAAGACCCTCACAGAGACTGGGATAAAAGCACAATTGGCTGGGCATGGTGGTGCATACCTGTAATCTCAGTACTTAGGAAACTAAGACAGGAGGATTACAAGTTTGAAGACAGCTTCAGCAACATAGCAAGACTTTGTTTCAAAATAAAAATAAACTAGGGCTGGGGGTGTAGCTCAGGGGTAGAATGTCCCTTGGGTTCAACCCCTAGTACCACACACACACACACACACACACACACAATTAACTGTAGTGCAAGGCAGGACAGAGTACAAGAAAGAGGTTACAAAGTATAAAGGAAGTTAACAGGGTGTGGTTCCCACACATCTGGGTCTCACAGGACAGAAGATCTGAAAGAATCTAGAGGGGCTACTTATGGATTAGAACAAGGACCAGCAAACGGCAGCACACAGTCACATCTGGCCGGCTGCCTCTTTTTGTAAATAAAGTTTTATTGGAATACAATCACACTCATTCACTCCCCTATCGTCTTTGCTTCCGTGACAACTACACTCATTCACTCCCAAATCGTCTTTGCTTCCATGTTACAACAGCAGACACTGTCTAGCCTGCAAAGCCCAAAGTATCTATAGTGACAGCTTTCTGTTGCTATAACAAATTACCTGAGACAATTAGTTTATAAAGAGAGAAGATTCCTTTGGCTCACAGTGTTAGAGTTTCCAGTCCATGATCAATTGACCCACGGCTTCGGGCCTGTGGCAGCACACGAGGGTAGGAGCAGAACTGCTGGCTTCATCAGATGGGAGCAAAAGAGAGGAAGAGAAGGCATCCCACAATCCCCTTGGTGGGGTGTGGCCCCAGTGACTAGGATCTCCTGCTAGTCCCCACCCCCTAAAGTGTCCATCACCACCACCACTCCCAGTAGTACCACCCTGGACCATGCCTTTAAGACATTGGCCTGTAGGAAACACTCAAGACCCAAGATGGATTCTTTAGCAGAAAATATTTGCTGGCCCTTGACTTAAAAGATTCAGTCCTGAATAGCTATCTATTCTCTTCAAATTGATGATGAATCAATAAAATCCCAACCAAATTGCATCAGGATGTCCTTGTGAATGTTGATAAACTAATTAGTACATGCATTATGGAAATATAAAGTGCCAAGAAGAGTCAGGGAGATTTAACTTCCAGGGACCTTTTCTGATATCAGCCATCCTTGGTTAAAAACTATCTCAAAGGATAACTGAGAACGTGCACGGGGAGGGCTTGGCGTGGGTCTGGGACACAAAGGATGGCACAGGAAAGTTAGTGACTGCTATTCTGAGCTGCGCATAGGACGTTACACCTGCCCAACTCACCCACCTCTCTAGGTAGATCCCACGCAAAGTCAGAAGGTTCACACTCCTAGACAGCAAGACCCACAAGGCACCACAATTAAATCAGTGTGGTGTGAACACAGGACGGATGGATGGATCCATAGAACAGTGACCACAGCTGACCACAGTGGACACTGGGTTCATGACAGCACTTCTGATCACAGGGAAAGGAGGGTCTTCCTAATGAGTAGCTCTAGGTCAATAGGATATTCACATAGAAGAAGAAGAATCATGATTCCTAAGTCACACAATACACAAAAGTCGATTTGGGGAATCTTTTAGGTAAAAGTTAAAACTTCTAAAGATGACACAGAATATCTTTTGGCCTTTAGGATAGGAAAAGACTTCTTAAACAGGACATGAAAATATTATCCATATAGGAAAGTATTTATATTGTGGATTAGAGTAAAATTATTAATTCTTACTAATCGAAAATTTCAGAGGGCAAAAGGACAAGCCATAGAATGGAAAGACATATATTGCCCAAAGATCGGCATCTGCACCATATATAAATTCATATAATTCAACAAGGAAATTACAGGTAACCCAAAAAGAAATGGACAAAAATATTTGACAAACACTTCAGAAAGGAAGACATCCAAACCAGTCATGGTGGTACATGCCTATAATTCCAGTGCTTGGGAGGCTGAAACAGGAGGATCATAGATTCAAGGCTATCTTCAGCAACTTAACAAGACTTGGTTTCAAAATAAAAAGTAAGGAGCTGGGCATGGTGACACATGCCTATAATCCTAGTACTTGAAAGGCTGAGACAGGAGGATCACAGTTAACAGCCAGCCTCAGCAACTTATAGTGCAGCCCTCCACAGCTTAATGAGACACTATTAAAAAAAAATAGGTCTGGGGATATAGCTCAGAGATATATCCTGGGTTCAATCCCCAGTATTACGCTTGCTCGCTCGCCCTCCCTCTCTCTCCCTCCCTCCCTCCTTCTTCTTCTTCTCTCTCTCTCTCTTTCTCTTTCTCTCTCTCTCTCTCTCTCTCTCTCTCTCTCTCTCTCTCTCTCTCTCTTTCTCTCTCTCTCTCTCTCTCTCTCACACACACACACACACACACATAAAAAGAAGGGTTGGAGGTGTAGCATGCCCCTGGGTTCAATCCCTAGTACCAGAAAAAAATATATATCCAAATGGCCAATTTAAAATGATATTCACCATCATTAGCCATTAAGGAAATACAAATGTAAACAGCAATGATCTGCAACTCCATAACCACCAGAGTGGCTAAAATAAAAAAGGAATACAATACTAAGTGTTGGCAATGATATAGAGCAACTGGAATGCTCAGATATTTTTGATGACAGTGTAAACTGGTACACCACCTCAGGAAGATGGTCAGCATCTAAAGCTGAATGCAGGCATAGCCCATTGTCTGGTTCAGCTCCTAAAAATACGTGTGCACATATGCACCAGGAGACTGTATAAGAATGCATTGTTAGTTACTTTTCTTGTGTGTGTGTGTGTGTGTGTGTGTGTGTGTGTGTGTGTGTGTGTTATGGGAGATTGAACTCGGAGGCATTCTACCTCTGAGCTATATGCCCCAACCCAATTTTATTTTTGTTTTGAAACAAGGTCTCATTTGGTTTATGAGAGTCTCACTACTTGCTGAGGCTGTCCTCAAACCTACAATCCTTCTGTCTCAGCTTCCCAAGTACTGGGATTATAAGCATGAGCCACCATGACTGGCTTATTAGTTACTTTTCACAGTCACCCAGAACTGGAGATAACCTGAAGAACCATCAACAGTAGAATGGACAAATTAAGTGTGTGTGTTAAATTCATATAGCAAAATAGCATACAGCGCTGAAAAAGAACCAACTATTGCTGCACACAACATGGATGAATCCCACAATCAGATCAAAAGAAGACAGACTAAAAGGAAAGCATATTCTACTATTCCATTCATAAAAACTTGAAAGTCGGCAAAACCACACTGTATTGTAAGAAGTCAGGATAGAGGTCACCTTTGGGGAAAGTGACTAAAGGAAGGTAAGAGCATTGTGCTTGGGCAGCTGAGCTGTGTTGCAGGAGTGTGCTCTTCATGAGAACTCACTGAGGTATACTACACTTCATATTAGTGCACAGTGCTACGTGTTCATTGCTTAAATTTTAAAAGTCTCATTGTCCCCTGTGTGGATGAAGATAAGTTTCCTCATTGTTTACTTTGGTAAGTAAGAACATTTGAAAGGCCTGTCGTCTAATCTCAACTTTGTTCCAAAAAGGAAAGAACATTTGAATATCAAAAAGCCCATGAAGAAAAATGTCAGAATAAAGGAGTGTGCTAAACTGAGTAGTTAAAAAAAAAATCTTTATGAAAAAAAAATTTTAATGAGGTTTGAAATACCATCTGTATGCCTACAACTCCCAGATTTTCATCTCTGGCCCAGTCCTGGCTTCCTGCCTTGGCTTGGATTCCAACCATCTCCACTTGAAAGTCTAATAGACATCTTAGCCCCACATTCCATATGAACCCCACCTTCTGCCCCACATTTTCTCTCTCCAAAGCTTTCACCATCTCCTTTGATGGTAACACCACTATTTCAATCAGGATTCTCATCGCTGTGGCAAAAAAAAAAAAAAAAAAAAAACCTGACAACCGCAACGTAGAAGGAGAAAGATTTACTTGCTCACAGTTCTGGAGATTTCAGAGGTTACAGTACATGTTAGGCCAGGTGAAATCTGCAGAGCACAGGGATTAGTGGAGGGAAGCAGAGAGAAAAGGGTGCAAGGTCTCTGCTCTCACATCACAGCAGCCAGAAGCCAAGAGAGTGAGTGAGAAGGGGGTCCATCAACATATGTATGGTCCCCAAGGCCATGCCCCCAGCCACCCACCCCTCCAGCCACCCCCCACCTAAGTCACCACCCAGTAAATCCACTACAATGGATTCATCACTGATGAAATTAGAACCTCATGATTCTACTATATCACCTCTAAGTTTCAATACATGGGCTCTTCAGGGGAAGAAGCCCAGAGGGACGGGCAGTACCACCATGCTGGCTCACAGGGCCTGAGCACTCCAAGCCCCAGCCCAGCACTCTGGACTGGACAGCAACCGCTCCAGGCAGCAACCGCTAACAGCCTCTAGCTCCATGGCAGGCCTGGGGGGCTTGAGTTACCACCAAAGAGACAAGTCCACAGCACAAGGTGTCTGGAAAGATCCACCAGAAGACCCAGCACCTCTCACAAGTCTCCTCTGCCCCACCAGAGGCAGCCCAGAACATTCCTTACACTCGTGCCGAAGATGGCCTCTCCTTCCACCTCTCCGAATTCTTACTGCTGCAGATGCTTGTCTGTCTGAGCAGACAGGGGCCCGGCTTCTGCCTCTTCTTCATGCCCTAGAAGACCGTGTCTTAGGGGGAAACTAGTAGGTGCTTATTAAGTGCTTCTCACGGTTGTCAGGTTAACATCAAGGGAGGTTCCAGTGTCCTTGGTCTCACCCGGTGGTCAGCAGGATGGGAAGGGAGACGTCCGTGCAATTCCGAAGCCAGCCTTTCCAGGGCTCATGTGGAACACCACTCCCAGATCCAGCCCTAGTTCTCCCCAGGTTTCCCCATGATGCACACCAGCAGATAAATCACAGATAGAATCACAGAATTTGCATTAGGATTTCCTTTTATTTCTTTGGTGGTGGTACTGGGGATTGAACCCAGGGGCATTCTACCTCCGAGCTACACCCCCTAGCCCTTTTGTTTGGTTTTGAAACAGGGTCTCACTAGGTTGCTGAGGGTCTTGCTAAATTGCTGAGGCTGGCCTCAAACCTGCAATTTTCCTGTCTCAGCCTCCCAAGTACTGGGATTACAGGCCAGGCATGCACCACCACGCCCGGCTAGACAGGCTTTCATTTTTAGAGATAAGGGAATTTAGCCAACTTGGCACCAATTCTGTCATCTGAGATACAGTTTAAATGTGAGTCTTCCTTCCCCCTTAGACAAGAGGTGAACCTGTGGGTGTGTTATCTCTAGCCTGTCCCAGTTCTCAGCCTCCTCCTGCAGACCTGGGAGGAGGAGGAGAAGGAAGAGAAGGAGGAGGAGAAGGAGGAAGAGGAGGAGGAGGAGGAGGAGAAGGAGGAGGAGGAGGAGGAGGAGGGAGGAGAGCCCACCCCTGGGATTGGCAGTTACTTGAGAGGCTCACACTAAAGGGCACCTGTGTGTCCATCCCATGACGCACAGTTTCACGCGGGAATTTATCTGCAGTGTGTACTCACTTAGGAGTTGGACAAATGGCCAACTCGGCAGTGCCAAAGCAGCCCCAGCAAATCTGAGCTTCAGTGAGGAGCAACCACAGAGTCCTTGGGCACGGAGAAAGACAGAATTCCCTCTGACCCAGGAGAGTGAAGTGCCGTGGGCTCAAGACCTGACCCACGTGCTGTGTGTGGGATGGGCTGGGAGAGGTCAGAGCTCTGCCAAGATGCTGCCTGTTGTCGGTGCCAGCACTGAACTTCGGACTGCTCCAAGCTCGGGGTCCTCAGACACTG
Source organism: Graphiurus murinus (assembly GCA_004027655.1). NCBI lineage: Eukaryota > Metazoa > Chordata > Mammalia > Rodentia > Gliridae > Graphiurus > Graphiurus murinus. Next base: position 41,109 of record PVLC010001405.1, read on the forward strand.
CCAATGCATGTTTTTGTTTTGTTTTGTTTTGTTGTGGTACTGGAGACTGAATCCAAAGGAATTTACCTCTGAGCTATGCTACCCAAGCCCAGTTTTTTATTTTTGGGTTTTTGTTTTTGTTTTTTGAAAGAGTCTCACTAGGTTGCTGAGAGTCTCATTACTTGCTGTCCTCAAATCTGCAATCCTCCTGTCTCAGCCTCCCAAGTACTGGAATTACAAGCGTGCACCACCACCCCCGGCTCTCATGCGTTTTTATATAATCCTCACAACTCCTGCCTTAGGAAACTGCCATCGCCCTTTGACACACAAAATGATGGTTCAGAGAGATTTAAAACAACAACAATGAGGAAGCTGGGCATGGTGGTGCATGCCTGTAATCCCAGTACCTGGGAGGCTGAGACAGGCAGATCACAGGTTCGCAGCCAGCCTCAGCTACTTAGTGAGGCCCTCCTCAACTTAGTGAGACCTTGTTTCAAAATAAAGAATAAAAAACATAGGGCTAGGGATGTAGCTTGGAGGTAGAATGCCCCTGGGTTCAATCCCCAGTACCGCAATAAAAATAAAATAAAATAAAAAACTAAAAAAGGCCTAGGGGTGTACCTTGGAAGTAGAATGCCCCTAGGTTCAATCTCTAGTATCACACACACACACACACACACACACACACACACACACACACACAAAACAATGGAGAAAAGTCAGCCATTCGAAGTCACATGATCAATGACTAGCAAAAGAGTTTGAACTCAAACACACCAAGCCCGTGCCATCCATGCCCTTCATTTCTCCTGCGCTCCTGCAGGATCACCCTGAGGAAACTTCTGGATTGAGCCCATCTCAGACTTCTAGCACATAACTGTCACCTCAACTACTTCTTCACTTTCTGTGGAGCTGCATCATATCCTGCCTCACACAACTTATCTTCTTTCCTTTTGGTACTGGGGATTGAACCCAGGGGCATTCTACCTCCAATTACACCCCCAGCCTTTTATTTATTATTCATTCATTCATTCATTCATTCATTTATGAAACAGGGCCTTGCTAAGTTGCTGAAGCTGGTCTTGAACCTTCGATCTTCCTGTCTCAGCTTCCCAAGTACTGGAATTAGAGGTCACGGTGCCCAGCTCTGATTCAATCTTTATTCCAGGATATAATACATGATATACTAAATTGTGTTATGTGGCATGCGTGCGTGGACACACACACACACTCACTCATGATGCTTCTGCTTTGTCTTCTAGGTCGTGCATACTATAGAATGAGTTTTTCAAAATAGGAGAATCAAGTGGCACACACATGTATTTATGCACCACTTTGAATCTCACTGTGATGTATAATTACAATGTACTTGAAAGTTTCCAGGAGGAAGGAGAGGACAGGAGTAGGCTCTATGGCAGAACAGGCTTTATTGGTATAGAAGCTGCAGAGAGGGTCTCCAGGACAGATTGGAGCCTGTGCCACTTAGACTAGAAGCTTGCATCGGTTGCTTAAGGGGACATGCTACAGGGTGATTAGCCATTGCTGGGGGGGGGGGGCTGTTAAGAGGAGCTAGTGGGGTAGTTAGAGCTGGGTTAAGCAGGACAATGGGATTTTTCCATAAGCAGAAGGACGCTAAGCAAGGGGCTTGTCAGGTATCTGAGGCAAGAAAAGGGGGACATACCAGGAAGCAGGAGGTTGGAGTGTATTTGAGTGAGACTTAGGAGTTTCTGGTCAGCAAAGAGACGGGCAAAATGACACATCTTCACAAGATGGGGTTGCTTTCGTTTGAGAGTCTTAACAGTAGTAATGAAAGCATTAAAAACAGGAGAACGATCGTAGCCCTCGAGATCAGCAACATTCCCTTTGGCATCAGACAGGAGAAGCTCACCTCTTCGGAGTAGTCAGCCCTGATGGTCTCTAATGCTTTCATCTATGTATTTCTTCTACTATGGAAAGACCCTGGAAACTGGGTGGTCAATCGACCCAGTCCGAATGTCCACTTTGGGGGCTAGCATCAGGCCCTCCCTGGTCAGCCTTCCAACCCACAGGGGTGAGACTGAGAGCTGCCACTTGCCTTTAACAGGGGCTCTGAGCACCTCAATACTTGTAGCGTATTTCATGAAGACAGCCCAGAAAATGGGGGCACCGGGGCTCGAGGGCTTCTTGGCTCCTTTCTGCATTCTATCTCTGCAACTTAACCTCACCGCTTCTCACTCAGACTAAGTCTTCTGTGAAGGTTGTCAGAAGTATTCTCCTCCCTTTATAAATGCTTAATCAGTCCCCCGATGTTTGCAAACCAGGCCTTAATCAGAAGAAGCCAAGAAAGACATTTTACCCTAAATAAACCCAAGCACCGAATATTGATTTGTGATTCTCGGTAGAGAAACCAGGGGGAAGCTGAGCAGGGTGCAAGGAGACAAGGGTGGGGGGTGCAGGGCTGATGGAGATAAAACTGATCCAGGCAGAGTCTCCTTGTTCAGGTCCTCTCCACCCTCCAAGGCTAGACTGGTGCTTTCCTCCCCACCATGTAGGAAGGAGAGAGATGCACCAGACCCTCATCCCCCCAACTCACCCAACTTACTCCCATCCTCTTGCCCTGAAAGCAACTCGTACCTCTTGCTGTAGGATTACACACTTTTGCTGGGGTTTATTGTCAGGCATCCCGGGATGGAGAGAGAGACAAAGTCATTATCCCCTAGTTGAAAGCGTCCCTGAGGTGGCCCAGACTATGCACCTGTGGGCACATACTGTGTGGTTGCTTAAGAACCAGAGTGAGCCAGGCGTGGTGGCGTATGCTTGTAATCCCAGCATTTGGGAGGCTGAGACCAAAGGATCTGGGTTCACGGCCAGCCTCAGCTACTTAGTGAGGCACTCCACAATTAAGTGAGACCCTGTTTCAAAATAAAGAGTAAAAAATAGGGCTGGGAGTATAGCTCGGAGGTAGAATGCCCCTGAGTTCAATCCCCAGTACCGCAAAAAAAAAAAAAAAAAAAAAAAAAGAAAGAAAGAAAAGAAAAGAACCAGAATGATTAAATAGAGTAAGCCAACCCCAGGGTTCAAGGCTAGCTATTAGAATTTTTGGGATGCCAGCATTATGATCTTGTGTGTCTATATGAAATTTTATACCTAAAGGACACATCTGGCAAGACTCAGAAAGCACCTGCCTGCTTGCCCTGAGTCATGGACTTCATCTGTCTGCAGGTCACAAGACGAGCCAGAAGAGGCCAACTGGAAACTGCAAACTTGACCCTCTTTGCAGAAGAAAGCAGCCCAGGGGTGGCCTTGCACTGGTTCTCTGGTCTTCAAACCCACCCGTTAATTTATGTTCCCCTCCAGCCCCTGGGAGTCCTTAGCAGATCTATCATGATTTCTGCACACACCAGTTACACAGCTCAGCATCCCAGGCCCGTTTCACCACTGTGACCCTTCCCAGGGAAGCTCAGGCCTCGTTGATTCTTGAGTCTCCCAAGGGACAAGGCGATGGTGACCTGTTCTTCTTGTGCCATGTGGGGCCCGTTTATCAGCGATGAGCATTTTATCAAGAAGAGTAGTGAAGGCCCCACAGCCACCTCCTGGCCTCGCCACAGCGCCACAGTTCTATTCCCAAGTGCCAGCGGCCACAAAGGAACTTTTGTTGAAATCGGGGACAACCGGGATGGTACCACTTGACACTGGATTTTGGATGCGCACTTAGCCCTCAGGGGAGTGAGCTTTTTAGCTGGAGCTTTTTAGCCAAAGAGTCACCGAGGCCACGGAGCAAACATCAGTCACAGAAATAAGCTTTGTGCAGGACAGGGTGTGCTTCTGCAAAGCCCAGAACTCCCCCGACCTTTCTCATCCCTCTCAGGGGACAATGGCTGGCCCTTCACGCTAGAGCAGCAAGACCGCCTTTCTAGGCCACAAGGCGACATGTTGGAGCTGCCCGTCTTTCACGGGCAGGAGGCTTTCTGAATCACCCCAGTTACAGGCTCCCTGATGGGTCTCAAAATAAACTGTCTTCAGTTTGAGGCAAAGTCCAGGAATTCTGTTGCAAGCAGAAAAAAAAAAAAAATTGACCTGCTAAAATGTGACCAGAGCTTTCTTTAAATTATTAAACTCCTGCGGGCCAGCCGGGAGCAAAAGCTCTCTGCTTTCCCTTCTATCCCTGCCACCATGGCTGACCCCGGTTATAAAATCGTGGAGTGGTATCACTGTCTCCAGCTCTCAGTGACCTGCACAGCTTAGAATAGGCATGTCCCCCTTTTTCTATGAAAGTCATGATCTTATAACCTTACCCGGCACCAGAATCACCATCCAAGCCAAAAAAAAAAAAAAAAAAAAGCCACAGTTAGAGAAGTTGTCCCCAAAGCCATGAAGAAACTACCCACACTGGGAGACGGAGATTTCACCAGCCTGAGGGTTGCCGGATTCATGCAGCCTTACAGTTACCAGAAAACATTTTGAAACTGGGAAGGAGAGTGAACGCTTGGATTGTCTGTGGAGGGACTGCTGGGGCAGGAGACAACTTCAACGGCTCCTGGGAGTGAGTGGCTACCTCTAGATTCTCCTCCTGGACGAGACGCTGGGGATGATTCTGGCCTAGGTCTGTAAGACACCCCCACACGTGCACCAGGATGGCCTCCTCTGAGTCCTGACACTCATTCCACCATCTCTGAACCTGGATTGCTAAGCAGGGTCTTACTCTGCCAGGCCCAGCTGATTAAACACCTCTGGGACTTCAGGTCCTATAGCCCACCTGCCAGACTCCTGGGGGCCCAGGGGCCACTCAGCCTCATTGTGGAGAGACATCAGCCAACTGACCCCTAAGACTGCTTGGAGAGGCAGCAAGCACGCTTCCAGCCTTCAGTGAGACTCTGAGCCTGGAGGGGGGGGCCTGAGGTTCTGGAAAGTTCCATGTCATGGTGGAGATGACCTTTCAGGGAACTTTAGCTGCTAAAACACTTGCCAGAACTGGGTGTGGTGGCGCACGCTTGTAATCCCAGTACTTGGGAGGCTGAGACCAGAGGATCCAGGTTCGTGACCAGCTTCAGCTACCTTTAGTGAGGTTCTCCGCAACTTTGTGAAACCCTGTTTCAAAATAAAGAATAAAAAATAGGGCTGGGGATGTAGCTTGGAGGTAGAATGCCCCTGGGTTCAATCCCCAGTACCGCAAAAAAAAAAAAACACTGGGCACGGTGGTGCACCCCTGTGATCCCAGTACTTGGGAGGCTGAGACAGGAGGATTGCAGATTTGAGGACAAACTCAGGAACTTAACAAGACCCTGTTTGAACATACAAAAAATAAAAAGGGCTGTGGTATAGCACAGAGGTAGAATGCCTGTGGGTTCAACCCCCAGTATTGAGAGGCGTTGAGGGAGGGAGGAAGGGGAGCAGCAGGTAGGGAGAGATTGAGAGAGAAAAAAATTGAGAGAAATAGAGAAAGAGGAAGCACCCCCTGGGGCATTTCCTCCTCTGAGTTCCTGGAGCCAAGAAGGAGCCTGCTGTGCCCACTGCACACATCGCAGGGGGACCCCAGGTGTTTCACTTTGCAATGGTCTTCACACTCTGGCAGGGCTGTTTCCAAAGAACCACAGGAAGCACGACCTAGTCTCTGGGTCAGTTGGCCTGGCTGTCTCTAAGGACCAAGGTCTACACCAGGGCAGGATTTCTCTCCTGCAGCTGCAGAGGCCGCTCACTCTACAGCAATGGTCCACTCTGGTCCTGGCCCTGCTCAGGTTTGGTGAGGCCCACCTGGCTCGAGCGAGTTCCTGAGAGAGTCCCAGGTATGCAGTGTCTGGAGCGGAGGGGACAACAAGGAACAGGCTCAAGGTCTCTTCCTAGACGTGCAAACGGAAGGTGGGGGCAGAACCTAGGATCAATTGTACACACATGGAAAAAAGCCAGCAGAAGAATGGGCAGAGGTGGCCGGGGAGCTCGGGCCAGTCCCACCTCTCCTGGCAACAGTGTCTTGCTGGCCTGAGTGAGGCCCAGCCGGTGTGTCCCACAGGAATGCAGACGTGTCACCTCCTGGCACAAGTCAGCCCCGTGTTGCAATATCTTCAGCCTCCGGCCCTTTGAGAAGCAGCCCCCCCAACAGTTGCTGCTTCTCAAAGGCCAGAAGTTGCACATTTCTCTCTCCAGCCCTGAGATTCCTTGGTGTATTTCTTTCTTTGGGAATATGATAGATTGGGCGGTGGAGTGGGGCAAGGGGTGTAAGGCCTTTGGAAATAAAATGGGCTTCCTTACGAGTACACAACTGAACTCTCGATGTAAGAGAACTCGACTGTGGTGGGCTGAGAAATGGCCCTCCAAGAGATACCCACAGCCTCATCCCTAGAACTTGGAGTTGTCATGTTATTTGGGTGTGATTAAGGATCTGGTGATGAGATTATCCTGGACAGTCTGGGTGGGCCCTGGACCCCATTATAAGTGTCCTTATGAGAGACGGAAGGGGGATAAGAGAGATCACACACACAGAAGGAGAGAGGGGGCCATGGGGCACAGGTGACTTGGCCATGGACCAAGCAAAGCTAGCAGCTGCTAGAAGCTGGAAGAGGTAGGAACAGATTCTCCCTAGAGTCCTGCAGGGGTGCAGGGGGAGACAGCCCTACTGCCATCTCGATTTCAGACTTCTGACCCTTGGAACAGTGAGAGAATAAGTGTCTGCTGTTTTAAGCTGCTAACATCGTAAACATTTGTAATCGCAGCTACAGGAACAACTACAACCACAAAACGAACTAATGAAAAGATGGAACATTGAAAGCTGGGATGATGGCACACACACTTTGCTTGGAGGCATTTTCTGATCTTGTTAAAATGATGCTGGAGTTTTACTGTCCACGCAGAGAGGTAACAAGGCCTTTGGTTTGCTGGGACGGAGGAGTCAGGACTGCACCACACACACACACACACACACACACACACACACACACACACACGCCAGCCATCTTGGAGGGCTTCACCACCAAGAACAGGTGGGACTTGAATAACGCCATGCACACAGCAAAAGGCTTTAAGGAAACTTGGCTGGCTTCAGCTGCTTGCTGGATGGAGGGCAAGGGTACTGGAGGAAAGATCTCCTTAAATACTTTATCACCCCCAGTCTGCCCTTTAATGGGTTTGGATTCAAACTTATACCCCCTGGGAGTTAAAGGGAACTCTCAGCCCAAGAATGAATATTACCTACAGCCATGGTGTCTCAAGATAAAACCCCGAAACATGAATTCAAAATTCAAACTTACAAAGCACAAGAAGTAATAAGCTATCTTGGATAGGAGTCAAAGAGAAAAACAGAAGAACTGGACCCAAGAATGCCATAAATGGATTATAAAAATTCTTTATCAGCTAGATATGGTTTTAAATCATTAAGTAAATTAAAGATAAAACCAAGAGCAAAAGAGACAAGAGATTAGTTTAAAATAAAAAAGCAGCATACTGGGGAGATTTGAAAGCCAGTCACATAGAACTTTTAAAGGTTAAGAAAAGACATTAAATGAAAAATGGATTGCCCGAGTTTGGCTGAAGATTAGACACAGCCAGAAAGAAAATTAATGAACCAGAAGATAATGTTTAAGTCATTATACAGAACATGGCTGAGAGACAAAGATGGAAAATGTGAAAAAGAGTTTAGACTGAAAAGTCTGATGTGGATCACAAAGGGATTTCTAAGAGGGAAGAAGAGAATGGGAGAAAATCAGTGTTCAAAGAAACACACAGCTGAGCCGGGTGCAGTAGCACAGGCCTATAATCTTAGCATGTGGAGGCTGAGAAAGGAGAATCACAGGATTAAGGCCAGCCTCAGCAACTTAGTGAGGCTGTGTTTCAAAATAAAAGGCTCAGAGGTAGAGTGAACCTGGCCTCAATCCCTAGTACTACTACTACTACTACTACTACTATTACTACGAAGAGGAGGAGGAGGAGGAGGAGGAAAGAAATAACAACAGAGAGAAAAAAAGAAGTAGCTGGAAATGATCAAATGAGATTATGTGCATGTGTGACTATGCCACAGTGAAAGCCACTATCCTGTATAATTAATGTGCACCAATTAAAAAGAAATAAGTAGCTGAACATTTTCTAGGGCTGAACACAAATCACATCTGAGAATTATGGACCCAGACAGAATAAGTAAAATTAGATCCACTCCTAGATGCATTGTAGTGAAAGTACAGAGCTTCAGGACAAATAATTTAAAAGCAAATTCAAAAGAAAAAGCAGAGGGCCTCCGGAGCCATACCCTCAAGGACAGAAGAGTCCAACAAAGGGCAGAAGGTAGAGGAAGAGCAAGCCCAACATGTTGAGAGAAAACAACTCAACTTAGAAATCTGTCTCCAGTGGATCTCACTTAATAACAGTGGCCAATAAAAAATAAATTTAAAAATGGCCAGGTGTGGTGGTGCACACTTGTAATCCCAGTACTTGGGAGGCTGAGACAGGAAGACCCCGGGTTGTGGCCAGCCTCAGCTATTTAGTAAGGCCCTCTGCAACTTAGTGAGGCCCTGTTTCAAAATAAAGAATAAAAAATAGGAGTGGGGGTGTAGCTTGGAGGTAGAATGCCCCTGAGTTCAATCCCCAGTACTGCACAAAAAAAAAAAAAAAAAAGAAAGAAAGAAAAAAAAGAAGAAGAAAGGGAAAAAAGAAAAGAAAAGAAAAATTCTGTAGATCCAGCTAGCCAGCCTTTTCTGAGGCTCATCCTGGCCTCCACGGTTGCTTGGTCCCAACCATCTGTGGTCACCTGAGCTAAGACTGTCCTTGTCCTAGAACCCAACTCTTTAACCCTGGGTGTTCCCCCTCCTACATCCCCTGTGGTCCTGCGAGGCCGCCTTCGTCCACCTGTCTCCCTGCACATCTCCCCGTGCTAAGGAATGGCGCCTGGCCCCCAGCACCGCAGGACCCATCCCAGCCTCTGCTCCTCTGACCATAGCCTCTCCCCTCCCCCCTCCCCCAGCCGCTAAGTCTGCAGTTACCCAGAGACTCACAGGGACCTGCAGCAAGAATTCCTTCTTAGATTCACTTTCTCACGGTGGACTCGAGCTCAAGACTTCATGCCTTCCCACACACCCAGGAGCTCTTCCTTCTAAGAGCCGCTCAAAATCCCTTCAAATGTCTCCCAAGAAGCATCCATCTGCCACCTGCCACTCCACCTCTGTGTCCCAAAGATCAGTGGAGACGGAAGCAACCTCCGCCCTCATCCCTGGACTTCAGTCCCCCTCTCCAAATGTCCTAACTTGTTCTCCGCCCTCTGTGGCTGATAATGGCTTGGAGGAGCTCAAGAGAAGAATTCAAGTCTCAGGAAGTCCCGGAATGCACGTGGAGTCCTGCTCGGTGCTTGACTGCTGTCCTGTCTCTTCCCTCTGGAGCCGCCTGCCCGGTGGGTTCTGGGGCCATCTCCCTCCTGGCCCCTTTGGCGCTAGAACCTGCAGGCTAAAGCTGAGGCTACACACAGGCACTATGAAGATGGTTGTTATAAAGAACCAAAGAAACTACGTTTACCTTTCAGATCTCAGCCCAGACCCCATGTCGGCTTCAACTCGCTTACTCCCTACAAGCCCAGAAAGACAGATGAGCTCTGGATGAGTCCAAAAGAAAGACACGGTAACAAAACTATAATAGAGGAAGACTAATAAAACCAGGAATGGGCGATTCATCAAGCTCTGGATGCCCCTGCTTTGAGAGGTGGGGATCCGGCACATCACTGGTATATCATTTTCACAGTATTTCACAGCAATACGTTTATTATCTCCCCTACTCCAAACATCACATTGACGGTCTGAAGCTTTCTAGTGATCGTTATTGCTTTGGGGCTTCCTCCCTACTTTCTTTCTTCCTAGTGATTCCTACGGATGGCTGAGCCCCACGCCCCAGCCAACCTCATTGCCAACCTCATCGCCACCTCATCGCAGGGAGCACAGCACAGAGCCGGGTTAAACCTGTAGCCGCTCCCCTTCATTTGGGAAGAGGTGAGGTCTGGCTAAGAGCTCTGTCCTCCACTTAAACAGGTGTCTGGGGGACAGTTTGGGAACGCAGATCAGGAGAATCAAGTCTTCTGTTCCTAGGAGCTTCTTCAACCACATTGGAGCAAATGAAAATAGCTCACAGGAAACTAAGCTGACCAACTAACCATGTCCAAGAACAAAACCAAACTGAAAGGCTAAGCATAGCCTATATCCCACCCACATACTAAAGAAAAGGCACCTTCAGCCAGACATGGAGATGCATACCTGTAATCCCAGTGTCTGGAATGCTGAGACAGGATTGCAGGTTCGAGGACAGCCTCAGCAAGTAGCAACACTCTCAGCAACCTAGTGAGACCCTGTTTCAAAACAAACAAAAAAAAATTTTTTTAAAGGCTGGGGGTGTCGTTTGGAGGTAGAATGCTCCTGTGTTCAACCCTCGATACCACAAAAAAATAAAATAAAATAAATAAGATGGCTTCCACCTGCCCCTTCTGGACTGGCAGAACCTCATGTCAAAAACTGGAATGGTCGGGCATTGTGGCACACACTTGTAATCCTAGCATTTGGGAGGCTGAGACTAGAGGATCCAGGTTCGCGGCCAGCCTCAGCTACTTAGTGAGGCCCTGTTTCAAAATAAAGAATAAAAAATAGGGCTGGGGGTGTAGCTCAGAGGTAGAAAGCCGCTGAGTTCAATCCCCAGTAGCGCAAAAAAAAAAAAAAAAAAAAAAACTGGAATGTCTTGGAGCCCCAGGACTATTTGTTTCTGTTCCCCATTCCTGCCCAGCCTTCTCCAGGTGCCCATCGCGAGGGAGAAAACACCAGGGGCTAAATAACGTCCGTTTCTCATGACCCTTCTGCATCAAAAGGCCAGCAGCACACAGAGAATGTGCCAAATGGCGGAGTGTCCTGCTCAGTGCAGGGGCAAGAATGAAAGGCAGGAGCGTCGCTGGTGCTAGAATAGCCTGAAAGCTGGAACCTGGCGACTGGAATGGAGGGCTCCAAACAGAGACTAGCATGGCGGACCAGGAGCAGGACATGGCCATCAAGAATTGGACCCTCTGGAATTTTAAATGCACATCCCCCAAGTGAGAGGTTTTGGAGCGAGCCAACTATGGACTGAACCCTGAAACGATGAGCCAAATAAACCTTTCCTCCTCTGAGTTGTTCTTGTCAGGTATTCTGACCACAGCTGACTGGTATACATGGGAAAATCGGTTTCTCTTAGAGATGAAGATGTGACAACATCAGTAGCCCTCGTTGCGTCACTGAGATACAGCTCCCACCACCCCTCCTGACCTAACTCGGCCCTGTTTCAGACCAAATATTTGTATCTTCCGTTGACTGCCTTTTTAACCTTAAACCACTTCCTCCTAGATTAGATGCTCCATGTGTAAGTAATATTTGAATTTTATTTATTCAGCTGCCCCTTATTGAAGGCAACCCTGTAATTTAACATGCAAACAAGGACAAGCTTGAGAATGATCCTAGAATCTGCCAAACACACCAAGAAGAGAAACATAGTCTGGGCCTCCCCAGGCCAGCAAGGTCCAAAGAGGATCCTTCTTTAAACATCCTTTAGTGGCTGGTGGGTGGAAATTTGTTTTCATAACCCCTTTTGATTCCTGGCCCTTGGAGTCAGGAAAGGAACAAATGTGGAGTTTTACTTTTTTAAAAAACCACAATGATTGGCCAAGGGAAAATGGTAACGCTTTACTATTCAGCAAGACATGCCCACAGGGAAAGTTTTCATTCCCACTGTTGCTAAATTTTGTCTCACTAAAGAAGACAGAGCAGTTGCACTAAGCAGTGGTAATAGTGCATCAAATGTTGATGTATAAACATTCTGTGTTGGGAACAGTGATGAACACTTCACAGGTAATAACTCAGCGTCAGATTCGCCGTCACCAGATGAAGGAGTAAACTATTATCCACGTTTTATAGATGGATGAGCAAACTGTGGCACAGAGAAGCCTAGGTACTTGCCCAAGGTCGCACAGCTAGTGAATGGCCAAACTGGGATTCGAGCCCAAGCCATTGAGCTCTTCAGTACTTCAGTGTTGCTATAACAACATGCCCATCCCTGCCTCTGACCAGTCCCTGGAGAACCGCACCTGCTCCTGATCTAAGGACATACCGGAAGCCCATGCTGCTCACAAGCTCACTACTGCACAGTGTTTACCCCAGCTCCATAAGGACCCTGCCATTTTCCCTACATACTGTCTCCCAGCTGCAATCCAAAACAACTGACCACACATTGAAGTGATGGGATATTTCTTTGCTCACAGTTTGAGAGATTTAGAGGTTCAGTCCAGGCTAGGCCAGGTCTGCAGAGCTAAGATCATGGTGGTAGGAAGTGGAGAGAGGGAGAGAGCGAGGGCTCTGCTCTCACATCACAGAGGCTGGAAACAAGAGAGCAAACAAGGGTAGGAGAGAACTGGCGTCACCCCGAGGCCACACCCCCAGGGGCCCTCCTTAGCAACCAAGCCCTGTTTCCACCATTGCCACCTTGATTCCGTGAGAGCTAGGGGGATATTCCAAATCCAAACCATGACGCACACAAGCACCATTGCCGGGAACTTCCAGAGGGCAGGTTGTGCTCCAACAGGCATTACTGACAGTACACAGGTCCCAAGCAGATCCCCGGGAATGGATAGAGAATTCCTCCCTTGGGGCTCAGGGGAGGAGATCGGATGTGGAGGAGCTGCTGGGGGTGGGGAGGAAGGAGTGGCTGGTGCCCCATCCTGACCTGTGTTTCTTTCCCTTTAAGGGCTTGGAGTTAAGAGTACTCAATTTGATCACCCAAGGGACTATTGAGACAAACTCTTTTCGCCATTGCCCTCGATCTCTTAAGCTAACTGGAGAGCTGTAAAGATGAACTGGCCTTAAGATAGAGTGTGAGCGTAACCGCAGTGCACATTGCTGGGTTCCACGCATGCCACTCCGTGCTGCTAATAGCTCCTCAGAAGGTTGACAGCCATCCTGGGAAAGGCCAAAGGCTTTGGTTTAAAACAGACCCAGCACCATCTTCCTGCAGAGAACTGTTACGTGGCTGCTGCCGCGGGAGCTTTGAAAGACCCAAAGATGACTGCCACTGCAGGTCTGGACCTCAAGAAGCTCAGAGTCTAAAACAGAGGAGGTTGAATGGACAGAAATCACACAGACCAGGTGTGAGGAGCCACTGAAGACCAGGGATGGCACACGTGTCCAACAAACATTTCTGGAGCTGAATTTCTGGAGGAGAGTGTAGGAGGAAGAGCGGAAGTTAACAGAGGCGTCATTACCTGATGGCTTAAACTTGAAGCCTAGCTCAACCACTAAGGAGTTCAGAGAAATATGTTCTTCTATGGGTTTCCATCTCATCTATAAAATGGGGTGATTTTCCTTGCCTTATGCAACAGGACAAGGAAGCAAGGAAGGCAGCAAGGAAGGTATTTAGCATGGTGATCATCCCGGAGGAAGCACTGTACAGGAGCCAGCCAGCAGCTCGACACTGTCAATCTCCACCTGGAATGTCACAGCATGCTCTTCTTACTGGAGAGTCAGCCTGGTAGAAGCAGGTCCCTTCTATCCACCACCTCTTGGAGATCTACAGGGAAACAAAGCCACGCTGCCGCTGCTGGTCCAGCAGACAGACTGAGAGACAGGAAATGCGCTTCCTTCTTTCCTCCTCTTCACCTTCAACGTTTGCAAGAACACTCAGTCTGCTGACCTCACAGCTCATGCCCACCACGTTTATCCCTTGATTATAAACCTGGCAGGTGCTTTCCATGACACGCATAAGATCTATGTTCAGAAGGTCCCCTGTATCGTTCAAGAGGCAGGGAAAGGGATTTGGCTGCAGCCTTCAGAAGAAATAAAATAAGAAAATCTAAAGATAGCCAGGCGTGGTGGCGCACACTTGTAATGCCAGCATTCGGGAGGCTGAGACCAGAGGATCCGGGTTCGTGGCCAGCCTCAGCTACCTAGTGAGGCTCTCCACAACTTAGTGAGACCCTCGGAGGGTAGCTCGGAGGTAGAATGCCCTTGAGTTCAATCCCCAGTGCCACAAAAAAAAAAAAAAAAGAAAGTCTAAAGATGACCAGACCCTGGCTCCAGGTACCAGCCTGCCAGACAGGTGGGCAGACACGCCTGGCTTGTCCCGCACCTTTGACTTGGGCATGGTGCAGGGCAGGGGACCAATCCCTAGCTGACCGTGCAAAGAAGGGACCTTGCAGGTGCAGCCAGGACCAGCGCAGAGCCGCCACCGCAGACCAGATGCTACAGTCTCGTCACCTTCCCGTTTTCTCCTCTCTTCCACTCCCCCCCTCCGCTGAGCTGGGCCTGGATCCCTGCAGAGTCAGCAGGACACACTGGACAGAATGACTTTCGTCTTTCTGGTCAAGCGAGGTAGCTGCAGAAACGCTTTCTGCGCACTCAAGATGGGATGTGAATCAACTCACGGTCGCTTAGCACGTCAGAGCCTGGCACGAGAGACCAAGGCCTCGGGAGCCAGGGCGCTGCCAGCCAGGCCACCCCAGCAACAGAATCCCAGGCCAAGCCATGAGTCAGGAGCCCTCTGCAGAGACGCAGCTGAATGCCAAGTCGGGGGTGGGGGGGGGCCAAACATTTTGGGGGCCATGGAGGAGCTGGACAAAGGGGATGATTCAGCTACACCGAGGGCAAGAGTCCACCGGGCCGAGTCTCTGCTGCCCCCTGAGGGGGCTCCCCCCACCGTCCTCAGAATGGTGCTGGAAACAGCCGGACACCAGAGTGATGCTGGAGCGTGTGCCGACAGGCAATGCCTGGCCGGGGAGCATGGCCTTCTGCTCCCGCCTGAAGGAGATCAGGTGAGAAGGCTGGAGAATGGCAGCCTCCATGGGCCATGCCTGCCTGGCCAGGCTACGGCCCATCCGCCATGTGGGGCTCTCGCAGGGGGCAAAGGAAGAGGGAAGGGATGAGGGCTGGGGCTTAGAAATGGAAGAGGACTAGTGTCCTTGTAGTCGTAGGAGGGGATGAAGGGTAACGGAGAGGGCTGAGAGGCAACAGCAAGGAGACCACCAAAGAAAGATCTAGAACACTACCCTCTCCTCTAATTCTTGGGTAGGATAGAACAGTGTGTAAGAGTGTGTGTGTGTGTGTGTGTGTGTGTGTGTGTGTGTGTGTGTGTGTGTTTTATTTTTTGCTACTGAGGGATTGAACCCAGGGGCATTCTACCTCCGAGTTACACCCTCAGCCCTATTTTATTTTTCATTTTGAAGCAGGGTCTCACTAAGTTGCAGAAGGTCTCCCTAACTTGCTGAGGCTGGTCTCAAACCTGGGATCCTCCTGCCTCAGTCTCCCAAGTACTGACATGACAGGCATGCGCCACCATGCCCAGGCAGGACAGGGGTTTTTTGGTTTTTTGTTTCGTTTTGTTTTGTTTTTTCGGTACTGGGAATTGAACTCAGGGGCGTTCTACCTCCTAGCTATACCCCCAGCCCTATTTTTTATTCTTTATTTTGAAACAGGGTCCCACTAAGTTGCGGAGGGCCTCACTAGGGAGCTGAGGCTGGCCTCGAACCTGGATCCTCCGGTCTCAGCCTCCCAAATGCTGGGATTACAAGTGTGCACCACCACGCCCAGCTAGGACACAGTTTTAACAATCCTTTGCTGGCACCTTGTAGAGCACAGACTTTGGGGCTGGGGTGACTGAGGTTTAAACCCCAACTCTGCCAACATCAAAAACCTCCCCTGTTAGGTAGCAGACACTGCTCACCTGCAGCAGGCCGTGAGCTGGAGCTAATGTGACCCTGTCTGGCTCTGGTGCCACAGATCTGGGCACACGCCTGCCCTGTTTTAGGACTTTGAGATCCACACTGAATGCTTCCTGAAGTGCTCCTTCTATATGTTTGTAAGGTAAAGCAGGGTGGCAGGGGAGGAAACGAGACAACCAGGGCACTGTGCAACATCAAAAGAGCAGCAGTAGAAGCAAAATCTCAGGCCTGAGTCCCTGTCCGCCGTCCCATGCAGACTCCATCTGCCCCAATTCTGTGCCATGTTTGCCGGTCCAGGGCAGGGCTGGCAAAGTTTTTCCACGAAGAGCCAAACAATAAATATTTTCAGCTATATAGGCCACATGGTCTCGGTCACAACTACCTGATTCTACCACTACAGCACAAACCAAACGCAGTGATGGACAAAGTAAACATGAACAAGCACAGCTGTGTGCCAATAAAACTTTATTAACAAAAGCAAGTGGTGGGCCAGATTCACCCCCGGGGACGGTGGTTGACCAAGCTCTAGACTGGAGATTAAGAGTTTATAAAGCTTAGCTGGGCATGGTGGTGCACACTTGTAATCCCAGTACTTGGGAGGCTGAGACAAGAAAATCACAGGTTCAAAGTCAGTGTCAGCAACTTAATGAGGCTCTTCACAACTTAGTGAGAGCCTGCTTCAAAACAAAAAATTAAAATAGGGCTGGCCATATAACTTAGAGGTAGAATGCACCTGGGTTCAATTCCCAGGACTATAAAAATAAACAAGCAAACAAGAGTCTACAGAGCTTGCATGGCCAGCAACAGCTGAGCTAGGACTGAGAAAGAACTCCGCGCTCTTTGCACATCTGTCTACGGAGTCAGAGTTCTGTGCCCGACCTTACTCTTGCTGCCAGGAACCTCCCTTTGCCTCCTAAATCCTGGATGCGCTTTTGCCTCCTCCCTGCCCTGAGAAGCATCCTTGCTGCTCCATTCTCAAGAAAACTGCTTCCCCTAAGAGGTGCGATGCTTAGGAATAGGAGTCAACACCAGGGGCCTGAGCTCTAAGGTTAAAGTGACAGGCCTGAGCATCGGCCCAAGGTTTGCCTTCCCAAATGGTGTCAACAGGGCCCTCCAGGCAAACCCAGAGCATTCCTTTGGCCTGTGGGAATTTTTTAAGTTAGGGTTTTTAGCCGGATGTGGTGGTGCATGCCTGTAATCCCAGTACTTGGGAGGCTGAGACAAGAGGATTGCAGGTTCAGCCTCAGCCTTAGCAAGTAGTGAGACTCTTGTCAATCTAGGGAGACCCTGTTTCAAAAATTAAAAAAAACAGGGCTGGAGGTATAGCTCAGAGGTGGAAAACTCCTGGGTTGAATCCCCAGTACCACAAGAAAAAAAAAGAGAGTTTTTAAAAATTACACAAGACAGTTTAGGTACGACACAGAGGAAGGGTCATTAAAAAGCAAAACAAAACAGCACTGTTGAAATGTCACACCATGTCTCATTTTATGGTGGCCACCAATTAGACCACTGTCCCCTTGAGTGCGGCGCCCCCTACTCTGCAGATGCCGTGGTCCCTGACGCTCTGCAGAGCATGCCGTGGATTCCTGTAAATACATGGACGGACAGCTGTCCTCACCAGGGAACAGACGCGGTGAGCCCCACTGTCAGCCCCCCTCCCCCCCGGGGTCTGCGAGTCATTTGCACATATATTTGCGATCTCATTTGCGATCCTAACTGAACCCTGAACGGCCGGCCAGAGACGATGGGTGTTTTGCTCCCCAGCCCCGCGCCTCCTGGGTGAGAGCGCTCCTCGGGCTTGGAGGTTAATTATTTCTCTTTGCATTTTTTCAAGGGAGCGCTTTCTCCCTGGAGACCGCTGGCCAGGATTATTATTGTATGTTGCATGGCTCTCTCTCGGCCTAAAGGCTTCCTTCATAAAGAAGGAGACGGAGGATTTCATGGCCTGATTCAGGCCTGGGTGCTTCCAAAAGAAAGAGAAGTGAGCCCCAAGGGAGGCACTTTAGAAATCCAAGCACCTTGCACAGTAACCTCAGAGAAGTAAAGAGGCGAAGGGAACTGGTCCAGGCAAACCTCCGAGCACTCCTCCAGGGGGGAAGCCATTCCAGAGAAAATATTACACAGATGCATGGAGTTGAGATTCCCCGCCTTCCAGACAAACCAGAACCGAGTTGGGGGAGCAGAAGGAAGCATTCAATACTTCCATTTTCTCTTACGAAGGCAGGTATGCTCATTTCTGCAAACCCAGATACCTCGACTGGCCCACGGAAGATGCTTTTTATGTAATAAGTTACTGAACCTTCGCAATGGGCCCATGAAGTAGTACCCAGCACCTGCATTCTACAAATGGGGAAACTGAGGCTCAGAGAGGCTAAGTCACTTGCCTGAGGTCACACAGCTTATAACAAGTGAAGCTGAGACTTAAACCCAGGGCAGTCCAGCTCTGAGCCCTCAATCACCCACTTCTTGAGCTGCTGGAGACAGAGACCCCAGGGGAAAAGGCGGAGTTTGCAATTTCCAAGGTCATGTGACCACACTAACTCGGGTCCCCAGACTCCTAATACAGTGCTCTTCTTGGCATCTTCCTGAGACTTAAGGCCAAAAAAAAAAAAAAAGCACAACTAACACTTTAACACCCAGGAAGCCACTGGAGGAACACGTGGTCCTCCTCCCAACAGGAACAAACTCTGAAAAGGCCGGGAAACAGGAATCCTAGTTCTTCTGTGGCTCCCACAACGTCATAAGCACAAACCATTAATCATCCGTGGCCATTGGTACCAAGCCATTCACCCTCACCTGATTTTCCTTTTTCTTTTGGTTCTGGGATTGGACCCAGGGGCATTCTACATCTGAGCTACACCCCCCAGCCCTACTGGGTTTTTTTTGTTTGTTTGTTTGTATTTTTTGAAACAGGGTCTCACTAAGTTGCTGAGGCTGGCCTCCAACCTGCAATCCTCCTGCCTCAGCCTCCCAAGTACTAGGATTACAAGCGTATGCCACCACACCTGGCATCACCTCGTTTTCTGTGTGACCAAATGCACATCCTAGCCAGATGGCTGGCATGGGTTAAGGCTGTAGCCCAGGCTAACTTTTCCCATCTGGATAAAATGTGAGCCTTTGGGGAGACAGGTCTGTGAGCAAAGGCTAGAACTGAGGGAGGGACCGTGCGCAGGTCAAGAGCTGGGAGACTGCTCAGAGCAAACACGACCGAGAGCATTTAAGTTACTCCAACTGCAGCCTTGAGGTGTGGCTTTATCACCACCCGGGTGCAGAAGAGGCAAGCTGACAGCAAGACACCCAGTCCCCAAGAGACGGCCACAGACACTTCACCATTAGACCCCTCCTGGGCCACCCTCCCTCATCCTCCAGCTAGCCAAGGAAAATGGGCGACCAAAGCAAACAGGACCCGCACTCCTCACACCCAAGCGGCGCCTCCAGCCTCATGGCCAGTCCTAAAACTTTCTCATTTAAAGTGACAAACGCCAGGCAATCCTGTCACTGGCTAGTTAAGTCTCGCGTCCCAGATTACACCAGGAAAGAAAGACCCAGCGCGCGCACTCACTCACACACAGAGTCTCCAGGGCTGCAGGACTCCCTCCCCTCTCCCACGCACCACACTCAACCTACCGCCTCCTACCTGCTTCCATGAGCTGGCACTGCTGGCCAAAGACGTAGGAGAAGGTGACAGGGCCTGTGGCAGGGCTGGGTGCTGCTGGCGAGGGTTCCATGGCTGCTGGGGGGTCTCTGGTGTTGGTCATGTGGCAAGGTCCAGACCCTAAGACTGTCTAAGCAGAGGACTCCGTCCTTGGTCCCTGGCGTCACTGGTCCAGGCACTGTAGATTTGAGGCTACCTGTCACCTCCTGCGAGAACACGTCCCCGCCCCCCGAAGTTTCTAGTGCTGCTAGAGGAAGCTCTGTCCACCCTGGGTCGGCAGCTTTTCCCAAACACCGGGTCAGGCGAGAAGAAATCCAAGTGGATAGGGCGCTGCAAATCTGGCGCAGCTGCAGGAGCTGGACCTACAAGACAAATCTAAGTTTCCCCCAAACAGGAGTTGTTTGCTCTGGTCCAGGTAGGGCGTCTAGGGCTTGGGTCTGCCTCCCTGGTGACCATGGATGAGGTAGAGCCTGCGGGGAGCCCGAGGCTCCGACCCAGCTACTCAGACATCCAGCGCCCGCTGCAGGCCAGGCGCTGCCCAGGCTGCGCAGCGGCTGGGCTCCGGCCCGGGTCCCCCGGGAGCTGGCCTCGCAGGCGCCGGCCTGCTTCCCGGTGCTGGTCCGCGCTGGAGCACCGGGGCCCAGAGTCCAGCACGCCCGGGGCTGCAGCCGCAGGCTGGACAGGGCGCGGGAGGCGCGCGCAGCTCGGACGCTCGGCAGCTCAATCCGCCCGAGGTCCCCGGTTCATCCTTTGCTGCCGCGATGCTTCTGCCTTCGGGCCATCCCCTCCCCGCGGGGCAGTGGGAGCTGAAGGAGACGTGGTAAACGAGCCCGTGCTGCAACCTACTGCGGCGGGGCCCCCGGCCCGCGCCGCCACCCCTTTTCCATGATGCAGAAGGGCCGGTACTTGGAGAGATCCTGGGTGCGGAGGGAAGTGCTAACTCAGCCCAGCAGGCTCCAGGGCTGCTGTAACCTCTTCATCCCCACAGCCAGGAAGTGCCAGGCGCTGGAATCCAGGCTGCCTGCCGGCCAGGAAGCCACAGCTCAAAGAGAGACATGAGGGGGGGGGACCCCGTGCATCCCACCCCCGTGGCACTGCGTGCGGGGAGCGAATGGAACGCGCAGGTGCTTGGTCTCTGCGCTCCCAGTCCTAGTCTGCGTGTGAAATGAATGATCAGTCTCCGGCTCTGAACCGAAAGGAGCAGTTTCTCCGGAAAAGGGGGCGGGGAAAGGGGGAATACCTTTTCCAGAATTGCTATACCACTGTTCCAGTGGGTGTTGTTTAGCTATCCCATCCGCTAATCAAACAAATAAATAAAGGCTAACTTTAGAGACGCTGCGAAACCTCGAGCCAGCATTTGGGGTGCCTCTGTAAGGATTTCGCTTCAACATTGGCAAGGTGCTGACAATCACCTCATTAGACAGACAGCCCCACGGGCCCCAGGAGCGAGAGCACAGAGGGTGGGGAGGCAATACAATTAGCACAGCTGCCAAGCCCTGGTGTTTATGTCCTGGGGTGGGGAGGGGGGAGTTTGGTTTGAAGCTTATTCTGTATTTAAGAGATTGGAGGTGAAGTTCCAGCTGATGTGTGGGCCAGAAGGGCTCCCAGGCAGAAATCTTTTTCACCAGAGCCCTTAGCCAGCAGATATACAGCTCCGTGACATTTTGAGGGTTACCTGGGATGATTACCAAAGCAAGAGAAAGCCTTACACTACTTTCAAGAGTTCAGATGAAGCCGGGCATGGTGGCGGCGTGCGCCTGTAATCCTAGCATTTGGGAGGCTGAAACCGGAGGTTCTGGGTTCTCGGCCAACCTCAGTTACCTAGTGAGGCACTCTGCAACTTAGTGAGACCCTGTTTCAAAATAAAGAATAAAAAATAGGGCTTGGGGTATTGCTTGGAGGTAGAATGCCCCTGGGTTCCATCCCCAGTACCACAAAAAAAAAAAAAAGTTCAGATGAAGCCTGACTTCAAGTCCATAGCTTAATGGGGTTTAAAAGATTGAGCCTCCCGTCTCTTGTCAAGGAAGGCACTCTCCTTCAAGTCATGCACTTGTAGATCCTCACAGACCATTCTCTCTGACAACTGGAGTCTAAAATGATCAAGAACTAAGGTCAGGAGAAGACCAGGCTCTTGCTGATTGCAGAAGCCCAACACAGAGTGGGGAAACTAGATCAGTTTCGCAGGGCTGAGTGGCTATATAAGTTATGATGATCCCAACCATGGACGACCATATCTTTGTCCTAAAACAAAACCAAGGTAAGCCAGGCATGGTGACCCATGCTTGTAAGCCAAGTACTTGGGAGGCTGAGACAGGAGGATTACAGGTTAGAGGACAGCCTCAGCAAACTTAGGAAGGCCCTCCACAACTTAGTGATACCCTGTTACAAAATAAAAAATAAGGCTGAGGGTATTGCTCAGAGGTAGAATGCCCCTGGGTTCCATCCCAGTAATACACACACACACACACACACACACACACACACACATGCACAAAATCCAAGGTAAACCACATGTGGTTTGCACACCTATAATCCAAGTACATGGGAGGCTGAGACAGGAGGATCCATCACAGCCAGTGTGCAGTAACCTTGTGAGAGACCCTGTTTCAACATTTAAAAAATAAATAAGTAAATAAATAAACCAGGTCTGGGAGCACATACAGCTCAGAGGTAGAGCACAGCTGAGTTCAATCTTCAGTACTGAAAAAAAGAAAACCAAGGGAACCTTTGCGTGCCAGTTCAGCAGGTTTGTTTTTTGTTTAGCAAACCTTATTTCGCCTCCCTTCTCTGTGCCCAGTCTGCTGCAGCTCGCTGCTACATGGTGGGTCCTATGGTAAACTTAGTGCAGTTGCTCCATCTGCTCCCATAGTGCCAGGCACCTGAGTGCCCGCCCGCGCTCATCTACCTGATGCCCAGAGTCATCCGGTAACACATCGTCCAAATCAGAACCCTGTGAGAGTCCGACAGAGGCACTAGGAATTACACCAGGTCGAGTGGCATGAGCCAGAAGGGATGGATCTGCCCAACAGTCCCTCTGATTACATACTCAGGAGTGGAGCTATAGTACTCCAAGATTCATGCAAAGCTGAGTTCCTCGAATGCTTCCAAGGACTATCTAGAATGGCTGTGCTGGTACTGCACAGGATACTCGTGTACTAGGACTAGTACTAATGCTGCCTGTGGTACCAGGACTCCCGCTTCCCTGCGTCTTTGCCAATAACTGTTGTTGGCAAAAAGTAGGAAACTGGGAAATCTGGTAGGTGGTGTTTATAATCATTCATTGTTTTGATTTGCTTTTCCTTAATTACTGCTAAGTTGAGTACTTCTTGGAAAGCTTATTAACCATTGAAGTCTCTTCCTTGGTAAAGTTACTGCCCGTGGTCTCGTATACACTTCCAGTTGTCTTTCTGTTTTCTAGTTTATTGATTTATAAGGTCCTTGATTTCTTTAGATATTAACAATTTACTTTTTTTTTTGTACCCTCAGCCTTATTTTATTTTTATTTTGAAACAGGATCTCACTAAGTTGTTGAGGCTGGCCATGAACCTGTGATCCTCCTACCTCAGCCTCCTAAATATTAAGATTACAAGTGTGCACCACCATTCCCAGCTTATTATCTTTTATTTTTTGAAACAAGGTCTCACTAAATTGCTGAGGGTCTCTCTAAGTTGCCAAGGCTGGCCTTGAGCCACCCTCCCAAGTACCAGGATTATAGGCATGCTCCATCACACCTGGCTCCCACTTTATTCTTGTGCCTCCTCTGGGCCGGTCATCTGACTAATAACTTTGCCCACCCGTGGCGTCTTTCCTTGACTAGAGAGACTTCACGTGATCAGGCCCATTGAGCTTTTGACTCACGGTGTGATTGGCGGGGAGGGGTCTTCCTTAAACCATCCTTCCCTACTTGTAGGTCACAGAGTTAGCCTCCTTTACAATTTTACCACGCATACTTACTGAGATCTTTAATCTATCAAGAGCCTACTTTTGGAGCTGGGTGTGGTGGCGCACGCTTGTAATCCCAGCATTTGGGAGGCTGAGACTGGAGGATCCGGGTTCGCGGCCAGCCTCAGCTACCTAGTGAGGCCCTCTGTAACTTAGTGAGACCCTGTTTCAAAATAAAGAATAAAAAATAGGGCTGGGGGTATAGTTCGGAGGTAGAATGCCCTGAGTTCAATCCCCAGTACCGCAAAAAAAAAAAAAAAAAAAAAAAAAAAAATGCCTACTTTTGTATCTGGCATTATGTAGACGGCAGGTTTCCTCCTTCAATACTGTGAAATGGTTTTCCCCAAATCATCTTTGCCCTTTGCAACGGACAGAATGGCTGCACTCCCTCCTCCCAAAGCTCTCTATGTTGAAATCCTAATTTCCAATATGACGCTACTAGGAAGTAGTCTTCTCTCTCTCTCTGTCTCTCTCTCTCTGTCTCTCTCTCTCTCTCTCTGTCTCTCTCTCTCTCTCTCTCTCTCTCTCTCGGTAGAAGTTGAATCCAGGGGCATTCTACCTCCATCCCTTTGTATTTTTTATTTTGAAACAGGGTCTCACTAAGTTTCCGAGGCTGGCCTCAAACCTGTGATCCTCCAGTCTTAGCCTCCCAAATATTAATATTACAGGCATGTGCCCCGGTGCCTGGCTCCAGAGAACTCTCTCGCTCTCT
The DNA here is from genome assembly GCA_004027655.1 of Graphiurus murinus. Classification (NCBI taxonomy): domain Eukaryota; kingdom Metazoa; phylum Chordata; class Mammalia; order Rodentia; family Gliridae; genus Graphiurus; species Graphiurus murinus. Next base: position 65,061 of record PVLC010001405.1, read on the forward strand.
TTGCACCATCTGCAGACTGACTGAGGAGTCAGCAGCCTGCAACCTGGAAGAAAGACCGCTAGAATCAGACTCCGTGGGGCCCCGATCTCAGACCTCCAGCTTCCAGAGTTGCCCTGAGCAATAAAGGACTTAAGCCACCCTGTCGCTGGTCATCTGTTATACAGCACACACTGACCAAGACACCCTACCTATCCGTTCCCCCCTGCAGCACCATTATTATCTATTCAGTTTTTATAGACTGAGGTCTATTTTTGAGCTCTCAGTTCTGTTTATGGACTCCTCCCTACTATGCTGTCCACGTTAATGGTTCAAGGTCAGGGGCCAGCATTTCTAAAAGTCTGGATTTCAAATTTTTCAAGACAAGTCAGATTCGATAGTATGGAGCCTGCCCGTCTCATGCTACAGTCAGCTGTAGCTGCAGGCTTCCCCCCTTTCTGGGGGCGCATGCTACCCCTTGCACCAGCCTGACCTGCATGCATTCATTTATAGTACAAGCCTCGTTCTCCTATAGATGTGTTCAGGTACTAGAATGTTCTCCAGAAATAAAGGGTAGGAAAACACTACACTAGATCATTAACTGACTTAAAGGGCTCTTATTGCATCTGCCCCAAGATCATTTATTAAATATCTATTTGAGCCAGGCATGGTGGTGCACACCTGTAATCCCAGTACTTGGGAGGCTGAGACAGGAAGATCGCAGGTTGGAGGACAGTCTCAGTAATGTAGTGAGACTTTCAGCAACCTAGCAAGACTCTGTTTCAAAACCAAAAATAAAAAAGATGGGGGTGTCACTCAGAGGTAGAATACCCCTGGGTTCAATCCCCAGTACCAAAAAATAAAATCTAGTTGATACCTAACCCTCTGCTAGCCACAGGTGGATGGAATCAGGGTGTGGCAGACCAAGTGTTGGACAGGAGGTGATGAGGAAACCGGGGCCCTAACACACGGCCCGTCCACAAATGGAAAACATACAACCTTGAGAATCACGGATCAGGAACTGTCTTGTCAGATATTGTCTCTCTCCAGGGGAAGCTTGAAAGCAGGGGGTATTTGAGCTGAGGCTAAGAAGGAAAGTGGGTTTTACATCAGTCGGGAGCGGGGGGAGGAGTCAGGCTGGGACAGTGGATGGGAGGCCAAGCAAGTCGTTTGGGCAAGGCTAATTTAAATGTTAAGCCGGGTGTGGGGGCACACACCTGCAATCCCAGTCCTTGAGAGGCTGAGACAGGAGGATCACAGGTTCGAGGACAGCCTCAGCAAGTAGGGAGACTCTCATCAACCTAGCAAAGCCCTGTTTCAAAATAAAAATTAAAGCTGGGGTGTAGCTCAAAGGTAGAATGCCCCTGGGTTCAATCCCTAGAAACACACACACACAGAGAATAAATAAATAATAAATAAATAAATAAGTCATATTATATTGGAAGGGTTTTTTAAAGTCTCCTTGGGGCTCTTAGATTAGGAAGGATATAAATGTGCTCTGGTTCAAATCAGTGATCTCCTCCATAGTTTGAAGATCTCCCCTGGCACCTTTTCTGTCCTATAGACTTTAAATGGACTTGTCTCAAAGATCTCTCATGACTTTGCTCAGACTCTCGTATTCCCAGAGGAGCAAAGAGCTGATTCCTCGGGGGAGGGACAGGACGCTGTGCTCAGAGCACCTTGTTTAAGGATGCTTTGTTTCCCACAGCAAAAGACCACCACGTCTGTCCATTTACCTGTTGCTAAGAACACAACGCCGCTGATCGGGTAAGCTTTAAAGGAAAGAGTTCCATTCTGTCTCACAGTTCTGGAGATCCAAGGTCCAGGGGCTGCAGCTGGTGGTGGCCCTCAGAGTCTCAGGGTGACGCAGGGCATCCCATGACAAGAGGCAGGGAACGGGGACACACATCGGGGCTGGTCTCAGTCCCTTCCAGCATCCAATCACGGGGTTCCATCTGACAGTCTAACCTAATCCAAACTGTCTCCCCAAGCCTCCTCCAAACACCATAGTCAGGTGGAGTTTCCATCCTCTTGATGCTGCGCAACAGGGATTAAACTCCAACATGAGTTTTGGAGACACAAACCATATCCAACCATAGCAACCACTAGGCAGAGGCGACCCTGTGCCCTGCGCTGTACTAAGAACTCCACGGTCGTCCTCTTTTTGGTTTTGGTTTTGTTTTATTGTTTTCTGATACTGGGGATTGAACCTAGGGGCATTCTACCTCTGAACTATACCCCCAACCCTCAGTCCTTTTTATTTATTTATTTATTTATTTTTAAATAAAACTTCTCGGGAAGTTGCTGAGGGTCTCTTAAGTTGCTGAGACTGGCCTCAAACCTTGGATCCTCCTGTCTTAGGTTCCTGATTCAAGTACGGGGGTTGCACCACACCCGCCCAGACATCCTTATTTAATAACAGATTCGTGCACCCCCTCCCAAGTGAGGAAACCTGGATGTAGGAAACTTCATGTACTTTGCCCAAGATTACTCGGCCAGAAAGTCATACAGCCATTAATAGGTAGCCTGTGACCTGGGTGGTCTGTCCTTTGGGTTTCCCTTTGCTGCTGTGACCTCTTTCATTGAGAAGCCATGCTATGGACACATGTTCCACAAAAGTTTCCATACTGACTTGAGTGTTCCAGCAAGTCAAAATGAATAGCTGTACTCTTTTAAATTTTTAAGCAGCTTTATTGGTGTATATATATTTCACATATCATATAATTCATCCAATTTTTTTTTTTTTTTTTTTTTTGGTACTAGGGATTGAACCTAGGGGCATTCTACCTCCAAGCTACACCCGCAGCCCTATTTTTTATTCTTTATTTTGAAACAGGGTCTCACTAAGTCATGGAGGGCCTCACTAAGTAACTGAGGCTGGCCGTGAACCTCCGAAGTACTGGGATTACAAGTATGTGCCACCATGCCCAGCTTAATTGATCCATTTAAAGTGTACAATTCAATAGTTTTTAGTATATGCAGAGATACATACATCCACCAACACATGTAATATTAAGACATTTCACCACCTCAAAAAAAATCCCATAAACTTTAGTTATCCTGTAACTTTAATTATCACCCCCACCCTCCTCTGTCCGTGTGTGTGTGTGTGTGTGTGTGTGTGTGTGTGAGAGAGAGAGAGAGAGAGAGAGAGAGAGAGAGAGAGAGAGAGAGAGAGAGACTGGGGAATGAACCCAGGGGCATTCTACCTCAAAGCCATACTCTCAGCCCTATTTTTTTTTTTTTAATTTTTAAACAGGATCTTGCTAACTTGCTGACGCTGTCCTTGAATCTGCAATCCTTTTGTTTTACCTCCCAACTTCTGGGATTACAGGGGTGCACCACCAGTCAGTTTCTTCTGCCCTCTTAAGCTCAAGCAACCAAAATCTATTTTCTGTATCTATTAGTTTCCCTATTCTGAACTTTCAGATGAACAGAATCTGTAATGTGTAGACTTTTATGTCTGGCTTGTTTACCTTAACACAATGTTTTCGAGGTTCATTCAATGTGTAACATGTAGTGATACTTCATCTCTTTTTATGACTGAAGAAGATGCTATTGAACGGACATACCACCTTTTATCTGTCCATTCACTGGCTGTTCGGCATTTGGATTGCTCCTCCATCTTGACTCTTATGGATAACGCTGCTACAAATGTTCACCTAGAATTCTGGGAGCGGGATTTGCTTTCATTTCTCTTGGGTCTATGTTGAGTGGAATTGCTGGGTCACATGGCAATTCTATGCTGCAGCATTTGAGGAGTAGCCAAATTTTTTTCCAATGGCTTCACAATTTTACAGCCCTATCTGCTGTGTTGGGAGGTTCCAGTTTCTTCATATCCTCACCAATGCAGTAATGTTTTGGTGCAGTACTAAGTTATTACTAGTTATACCAGTAATAGTATGCTAGTTTTTACTAGTACTAAATACTAGTAACCTTAAAGGTATTGGAGACCATATGAATGGATAGACAACTGGATGAATGGATAAATAAACAAGAAAAAAGCCGGGTGTGGTGGTGCACACTTGTAATCACAGTACTTGGGAAGCTGAGACTGGAGGATCCAGGTTCGCGCCCAGCCTCAGTTATTTACTGAGGCCCTCTGCAACTTAGTGAGACCCTGCTTCAAAATAAAGAATAAGAAATAGAGCTGGGGATATAGCTCATTTTTTCAAAAAAATGAAGAACATTAAAGCTGGGATGATGGTGCATGCCTGTAATCCCAGGAAGATCTCAATAACTTAGCAAGACCCTTAGCAATTTAGCAAGATCCTGTTTCAAATTAAAAAATAATAATAAAATTAAAAGGGTTGGGGGTGTAGCTTAAAGGTAGAAAGTCCCTGGATTCAATTTCTAGTACAAAAAAAAAAAAAAAGAAAAAATTTCCTTGTGCCAGCCCTTAATTCAAGTCTCAAAAAAAAAAAAAAAAAAAGAAAGAAAGGAAAGCTTTCTTAATCTGATTAAGAATTCCTATTAAGCCTCTAGTAAACATCAATCATTAATAATGAAATATCAAAATTCCTTCCCCACAAGTAGGGCAGAGACAAGAGTGACCACTGTGGTCACTTCTACTCAAAATTACACTACTGGAAGAAAAAAACAAGATGTGAAATTTGAAATAGAAAAATAAAATCATTGCTATTTGTTGTAGAAAATCGAGAAAGAAAAGTGTCAAGATAAATTCTTAGCAGCAAGGCTGCTAGACATATGGTATATGAAAAAAATAATTGTATTTCTATACATGACACAGAAAATAACAATTTAAAGGTATCCTAATAGCATCAAAACATATCAAATAATAGGAGTAAATCTGATGAAAAACATTCCAACAGCGGCCAGGGGTGGTGGCACATGCTTGTAATCCTAGTATGTGGGAGGCTGAGACAGGAGAATCATGGGTTCAAGACCAGTATTGATGACTTAGCAAGACCCTATTTCAAAATTAAAAAATATTAGCAAGACCCTGCTTCAAAGTTTTAAAAAGGACTGGGGGTGTAGCTCAGTAGTAGAGTACCCCTGGGTTCAATACCACACACAAAAATTAAGAAAACAAGGAAAGAAGGAAGGAAGGAAGGGAGGGAGGGAGGGAGGGAGGGAGGGAGGGAGGGAAGAGAAACAAAAAAACATCATTCTGCAGAAAACTAAAAAATGGAACAAAAGTAAAGCAGCCCAAACAAATGAAAATACGCACCGCTGAGACATGACTCAATGATTCAATATTTTAAATTTTCATTTCTCCCCAAATCAACCTACAGATTTAATTTGATCAAAATCTGCACAGATTGTGAAAATTGACAAAATTATCCTAAGTTTCAATTTGAGAGGCACAGGGCCCAAAAGCTCATGAGGACCGCCAGAAATGAGAGCTTGCTCCGCCAGATTATCCAGATGAATTATTCGGCATCAGCATTGGAGAGTGTGACAGCAGCCCGAGGATACACAGGTAGACCCATCGATGAGAGTCAGGGCTCCAGGAGCTGGATCACTTGTAGCGTTGTGACAGAGGTGTCACTACAGGGCAGTGGAAATGCCCAGTGGTGCTCCATCAACTGGAAATCCATATGGGAAAAAGTGAAACTTAACTCCTGCTTCCCCCCAGTAACCAAAGTCACTGATAGGTGGATTACGGGTCCCCATGTAAAATCAAAACAAAACTTCTCGAAAGTGATGGAGAATATCTTTATAACCTTGGTGGAAGGGGGTGGGCAGAGACTTCTTCAATAGGACACAAAAAGCATGAACCAAAAAGGGAAAGATTAACAAATCAGACATCATTGTTAGGAACTTCTTCCATCATGTGGTTTGTCTTTCTACTCTCTTAATAAGGCAAGAAATTGCAAACGCCCAGAACCAAGAAAAGATTCACATGCATATCGTGCAAGGAACTCATTCAAATCATTAGGACTCAGCTGGGCGTGGTGGCACACGCTTGTAATCCCAGTACTTGTAACCCCAATACTTGGGAGGCTGAGACAGGAGGATTGCAGGTTCACTGCCAGCCTCAGCTACTTAGTGAGGCCCCCTGCAAAATAGTGAGACCCTGTTCAAAAATAAAGACTAAAAAATAGGACTGGGGATGTAGCTTTTTGTAGAGGTAGAATTTCCCTGGGTTTAATCCCCAGTACAAAAAAAAAATTATTAGGATTCCATTATAAATGCAGAGAAGAAATTTGGGCTGAGACAGGAGGATCGCAGTTTCAAGGCCACCCTTAGCAACTTAATGAAGTCCTGTTTCCAAAGCCCTGTAGCTCTGAGGGAGAATGCTCCTGGGTTCAATCCCTGGTATCACAAAAGAACTTAATTAATTAACTGGCTTTGGAAGGTCTGGCAAGATACACACATGCTTAACCACTCTCACTCTGAAACAGCAGGACAGCCAGGGAACTGTGGTTATTCCTCCAAATCGTCCAAAGCACAGTTGCAGTGTTTTAAATAAGTTAACACTGAATTGGCTGAATTGGGGCGATCCGTTAGCTCGCACCTAGGGAACTTCCTATTCCCCGACCAGCCGTTACTGGGAACGGTTTCACGGTTGGTAGCGCTACGAAGTGGACGTGAGCGCTGCTTTATCTTCTTGATGTCTTTGCTTCCCCTCATTCTGCTTAGGCTTTTTCCTGAGTGCAATAAAAAGTCCAACATCAGATCCTAGGAAGTCTTTTTGCCTGGTTTGTAGAGCTGTACCTCACATAGACAGGCCCTCAAACCCTCAAACATTAACGGATGGTGATTTCTTTTTTTTTTTTTTTTTCAAAACTGGAGATTGAACTCAGGGGTATTCCACCCCCAAGCTACACCCCCAGTCCTATTATTTTATTCTTTATTTTGAAACAGGGTCTCACTAAGTTGCAGAGGGCCTCACTATGTCATTGAGGCTGGCCTCAAACCTGAGATCTTCCTGTCTCAGCCTTCCAAGTACTGAGATTACAAGCCTGCGCCACCACGCCCGGCTGTAGATGGTGCTTTCTTTTGCTAGGGTTGGGTTTCCCTCAGGAGCTGGTAAGGAGCAACGTGATCAGTGACGAATTTAGTTCTCTCAGTTCTGTGTCATGAGGGTGACCCACCATTTAATGCCCAAACTAGAGCTCTTGAAGGCAAACAGGGGTGTCACTGATAATTATATGGGCACACCGGTCATCAGCCAGGGCCATTCTAAGCAAACAGAAGGCCAGGCGCAAGGTGGCCAGGGACCAGGACCTTGCTCACTGCAGAACCCCCCAGATGTCAACAACCCAGGATCCTCTGGGATCCGAGCTGCACTGTCAATCGACCGTGTTATTAAAACAGGGTAATCGTACATCTTCCTTCCCACATTGCCGCTAATGGCATCAGCTCTGTGCTAAAAACCTGTGTAAGTGTATCTTTTATGAGAACACAGCCTTTTGGGCTTTCTCCACCTGATTTGCCAAATACCAAGTCTGAGCGGAAGGTGCCCGGAGGCGTTTTGCCCAAGTGGAGGTGGCGGAGGCAAGCAGAGACCTAGCCTCCATCCCCCTCCCTTCTTTCGGGCTCTTCCAAGTCTACGTGTGAGCTGGAATTCCGGGTCGTTAAAGGCAGGGGAGCCAGGGTGCTCTGCAGGAGTTTAATAAATACTTGTTAAAGGAATCACTCCGGCACAGTGGTCTTTCCCGGGCCCTCCTCTTTGCTCAGCCCCCTCCAAACCGCTAGCTTTTGCACCTGCTGTTTTCTCTGCCTGGGAGGCTCCTCCCCTTTCCTCACCAAGTTAACTCCTTCCTGCCCTCAGCTCCCAGTTCTGACATCACATCCTCATGGAAGGCATCTCTTGTGTCACGTGTTTCTGTCACTACTTAGACTTCCAGTGAGGACTCTGCTTTTGAAACCAGGGAGACTCAGCTACTAAGCTACACCCCCAGCCCATTTTTATTTTATTTTGACCCAGAATCTGGCTAAGTTGGCAAAGCTGGCCCTGAGCTTTCGGTCTTCCTGCCTCAGCCTCCCAAATAGCTGGGATCAAAGGCATGCACCAGCATAACCAGCTGAGGATTCAGGTTTTGAGCTGAGATTTAGTGACCTTTGTTTTCTAGGGAAGGGCAAGCCAGGAATTCGCCTGCTCAAAGTGCAGAAGTGGAGGAGAAGCCGGGCATGGTGCCGTATGCCTGTGATCCCAGTACGTGGGAGGCTGAGATATGAAGGTCGCAGGTTCGAGGACAGCCTTAGCAAAGTAATGAGATCCTGTTTCAAAATAAAAAATTATATAAAAAGGGCTGGGAGTGTAGCTTAGAGGTAGAATGCCTCTGAGTTCAATCTCCAGTAACACACACACACACACACACACACACACACACACACACACACACACACCTGCTATGTTCAATTTCTACTACCATCAAAAAATAAATAATAGCCGGGCATGGTGGCACACACTTGTAATCCCAGTACTTGGGAGGTTGAGACCACAGGATCTGGGTTCACAGCCAGCCTCAGCTACTTAGTGAGGCCCGCCACAACTTAGTGAGTCCCTGTTTCAAAAATAAAGAATCAAAAATAGGGCTGCGGGTATAGCTCAGAAGTAGAATGTCCCTGGGTTCAATCCCTAGTACCTAAAATAAATAACAAATAAATAAAGCAGAGCTGAGTCTCAGATCCCATCCAGCCTGGGGCCTGTCTGCTTCCTAGGAGCCACCGACCAACCTCAGGCTGCGGGAGCCGGCCTCCTTCTTTCTCTGGACTTGATGCTGCAGCAGATCGCCGCTTCTGTCTCTGGAGGGCTCCCTCTGAATCTGGACTGTAATGGAGCAGCTAGGCACTCCCTGAGAGCAGAGGAGGCCCACACCTTCCACCAGTTCCTACCGCCATTAGCATGAGGGGCCAGCCTCAGTGGGAGGAACCCAGCTTGCAGCAGGAGCTCCAATTCACCAAAGCGCGGCCAGCTCAGACCCCGGCTCCACTTTCATCAGCTCAAATGAACGCAATGCAGAAGCAAATGAGCGGGAGAGACAAGGATTCCTCCCAAGGAGCTCCTGGGTGGCTGTGGATTTGGGCATGAATGAAGAGGAGGTGATAAATCAAAGCCGGAGTAATAACAGCTTGCTATCCACCCCCCCAAGACAAACAAGATCTGCACTCCCTAGCACCGGCTCCCCTTCCCCCTCAAGCCCCAGATGAAATGGCACAAGGGCAGGATTTCAATAAGGCGGCTGCTCAGCCATCCCAGCTCCCTTCTTTTTCCTGAATAATCGATACGCTGGATCGCGGCGGCTATAAACGTCAAGCTGCAATTTGCGACCAGCGTCCGTGCAGATGGGTTCAGGCAGCGCAGGACTGGAGGCTGCCCGCCCCCGCCACTGGAGCAGAGAGAAATGGCACCAGTGGGCTGGGCATTTTTCTTCCTATAGGCTCTCCAGGCAGGAGGTTCATGATTTCATTTAATCCTGCAGACTCCCCAGGAGGGAGGGAGGGAGGGAGGGGGACAGTCAGGGCCCAGGCTTCCCCTAGTGCCCAGTTGACCTTAAAAATTTCAAGGACAGCTGGGCATGGTGGCACATGCTTGTAATCCCAACACTTGGGAGGCTGAGACTAGAGGATGGCAGATTCGAGGACAGTCTCAGCAAGTAGTGAGACTCTTGTCAACCTAGTGAGACCCTGTTTCTGAATAAATAAAATTGGAGCCCGGTGTGGTGGCACACACTTGTAATCCTAGTACTTGGGAGACTGAGACAGGAGGATCTGGGTTCTCGGCCAGCCTAGTGAGGCCCTCCACAACTTAGTAAGACCCTGTTTCAAACTAAAGAATAAAAAATAGGCCTGGGGGGGGGGGGGTAGCTCGGAGGTAGAATGTCCCTGGGTTCAACAATCCCCAGTACCACCAAAAAAAAAAAAAAAAAAAAAAAAAAAAAAAAAAAAAAAAAAAATGCAATTGGGCTGAGGTGTAGCTCAAAGATAAAATCCCTTGGGTTCAAGGACAGCTGAGTATTGTGGTGCATACTTGTAACCCCAACACTTGGGAGGCTGAGACAGGAGGATCACAGGTTCGAGGCCAGCCTTGGCAATTTAGCAAGACGCTCAGCAACTTAGTAAGACCCTGTTTCAAAATAAAAAAAGAATAAAAAAGGCTAGAGGTGTAGCTCAGAGGTACTATGCCCCTAGGTTCACTCAGTCCCTAGTACCACAAAAAAAAAAAAAAAGGAAGAAGGGAGGGAAGGAAGGGAAGGAAAAAAAGCTCAAGGACTCTAGAATAATGGAGAGGGTCTAGACTCGTATTTTTAGAAGCCACAAATCTTTGGGCAAAATGGCCTGTCACCCCCTGGAGACCAGCAAGGAAAGCCGCCATCCTCTGGAGGACAGCAATGGCCCCTGCTGGAAGCCTTTGCACCTGCTTTCTTAGTCTGTAATTTAGTTTTACATCTTTCTCGACTCTAGGTACAGTTAACTTTGTCATCCTAGTTTTTGATTTGTTTTCTTTTGTTACTGGGGATTGAAGCCAGGGGCTTTCGACTCGGAGTTATACCTCCAGCCCTCTTTATTTTTTATTTTTGAAGCAGGATCTCACTAATTTGTTGAGGGTCTCACTAAGATGCTAAGGCTGGCCTCAAACCTGCAATTCTCCTCTCTCAGTCTCCCAAATACTGGGATTACAGGCATGCTCCACGGTACCTAACTGCATTTATTAATTTTCTTGATGATTAAATAGTATCATCTTGCCCCTTGGAAGTCTCTGCGGGGGGGATGCTGGGGGTTGAACCCAGGGACATTCTACCTCTGAGGTACACTCCCAGCCCTTTTTATTTTTAATGTTTGTTTGTTTGTAAACCAGGTTTGGCTAGGTTGCTGAGAGTCTCACTAAGTTGCTGAGGCTGACCTCAAACCTGTGATCCTCCTGTCTCAGCCTCCCAAGAACTGAGATTATAGGTGTGGACCACGATGGCCGGCTGTCAGTTTTCTGATTGGTGTTTCTTCTTTCAGAGGTCTTCCCTGACCCCCCGGGCTGGGCTTGGCATTTTCCTCTGTTCCCATAGTCCTTAGGACCTGCAGACCCCATCCATAGCCCTCTCCGGTTTTCCCAGCAGCAGAACCTTTGCATCTGCAGGAAGTCCCTCCCCCCTGCAGGCAGCATTGGTGGGCTGCCAATCAAGAGGCCTCTCTGTCTCTAGCCAAAGATGGAACGCAGGGCCAAACTCAAGTCCTTATGCTGAAAAAATTTGTTCCAAAGGCACATTGATTCCAAAAGATTGTCTGTATCTCGTGCCCATTCCTGTCTTTTTTTTTTTTTTTCTGGTACTGGGGATCAAACCTGGGGGCTTCTACCTCTGACCTACACCCCCAGCCCTTTTTATTTTTTGTTTTAAAACAGAATCTTGATAAGTTCCTGAGAGTCTCACTAAGTTGCTGCGGCTGTCCTTGAACCTGCAATCCTTCTCTCTCAGTCTCCCAAGTGCTGGGATTACAGGTGAGCACCACCATGCCCTGCTCATTCCTGTCTTTTCTGAGCTCAGCAATTCATTTCTTCAATCCCATGGATCAGTCCACAGCCCGCTTGTAATCCCAGTACTTGGGAGGCTGAGACAGGAGGATCACAGGTTCACTACCAGCCTCAGCTACTTAGTGAGGCCCTCCACAACTTAGTGAGACCCTGTTTCAAAATAAAGAACTGAAAAATAGGGCTGGGGATAGAGCTCAGAGGTAGAATGCCCCTGGGTTCAATCCCCAGTAGCAGGGGAAAAAAAAAAAAAGCTGTCAAGCTGACGTGCACTGTCACAGACAGCACTGTTCAGGGCACAAAGTCCTGGGAAGCAAACGTGACTCAGCAGAAACACAGGAGACGAGACTTCCAGGCAGGCGCTGGAAGGGAACCTGCTAAGTCATCAAAGCCCAGCTGACACAGAGGCATGAGCCCACCTGGCTGTTGTTAGCCCAAAGGCCAATCTGGAGCTGGAGGCCAACCTGGGAATCCCTTAGCTGTCACTCAGGGCTGAGGAAGGGCGGTCACCCCTGTACCTACAGCACTGCACAGCTGGGCGGGTGGAAGGCAGGCTGGGACTGTGTGTGAATCACCTGACGCCGGAGCCTCCCCTTGAGCGCTGCAGGAAGATGGCGTCAGGGCCCACTCCAGAATGTCAAGGCTCATGTGAAATACCAGGGAAAATATGACATGGTCAGTGCTCCAGGGGTGTCAACTTGCCTCCTGTAGTCAGAGGCTGTGTCTAACCTTCTTCTTTTCCCTTAAGGCGTAACTCTGCTATGCAAGGAGAACCTCAGTTTAGAGCTGCTCCCCACCCCATCCCGTGCCCCCCGGCTGTTAGCCGGTCTAGTGTCTGCAGAGGGGGACATAGCTCTCCCCTCCACTCTCTTAGGTTCTGCAACTGGGGTCCTGCAGATTAAAGTGACATAAAACAGATTAGTGAAACAGGAGCTTAACACGTGTGTCGCACGTATATGGATGTGAAGGAAATTCACTGATGAAGAGCTCAAAGAAGTACTTAGAACTTGGGGCTTATAAGCCAGGCATGGCCCATGCTTGTAATCTCAGTACTTGGGAGGCCGAGACAGGAGGATTGCAGGTTCGAGGCCAGCTTCAGCAACTTAGTGAGGCCCTTTGCAACTTAGTGAGACCCTGTTTCAAAGTAAAAAATAAAATAGGGCTGGGGGTATAACTTAGAGGTAGAACGCCCTTGGGTTCAATCCCCAGTACCACAAAAAAAAAAAAAAAAAAAAAAAGAAAGAAAAGAAAAGAACTTGGGGCTTATATAGTATCTTAACATAAAGACAGGGAGAGACAAAGAAAAGGGGAGTTAGGCTTTTAGGGATGGCAAACTGTGAAGAGGTAAGTATATGGGGAAACTGCTGGAACTGCTCATTGGTAAAGTTGGATATGTAGATTTACCCGGTACCTGCTCTGACCTCTACGATAATGAATTCCTCAAAGAAAAGCTCTTGGGCTTGAACACATCAAATGAGAATGGATTGGCCACAGCGACTCATTTCACAGCCTCGGCCCCAGTGCAGGTGCCCTGCTCAGCATCCACACTTCCAGGCAAACAGCCGGACCCTGGGCCAAGGATGTAGAAAAAGCTCTTCGGGGCCAAAACAGCAAAAGTCTTGTAGGTCATTTATTCCTCTGCAGATCATAATCAAGCCGCTGGGACAAGAACAAACTTAGAGCCTAGCGTTCCAGATTCCCAAGCGTCTAAGATGTGCCAGTACACACAGTTTTGGAAGCAATGTGACATACTCTGGTTAGCGGTCTCTGGGTATGAGACACAGGATCCTGGCCAGTAGTCAAAGAGAACCTATTGGAAAAGATGGAGAATTTACAGAACCTGAATGAAGGTACAGAAATGCGGGATGGAAACGGGCAGGAGAGTGAGCTTGACCCTTTGGGCCGATTCCAGTTTCTTTTCTTCTTCAGGGGCATTTCCCATCGTGTGCCAAACTGGTCGCCTTGCCTTTAGTTTGGAAGCCCAAGAGTGGGTGGATTAGTCAGATTTTCCTCACCGTGACCAAAACATCTGATAAAAATAACCCAGAGAAGGAAAGGCCTATTTGGGCTCCTGATTTCAGAGGCTCAGGCCATGAGAGGCCGGCTTCAAGACAGAGCATGGCGGCAGAGCATGGCGGAGGAAGGTTGCTGAGCTCATGACAGCCAGGAAGCAGACAGAGAGGGAAAGGAAAGGACCAGAAACAAATACAGGCCCAAGGCCACACTCTCAGCCATCTACCTCTTCTTGCCACATCCCACGCGCTGACAGTTGCCACCTAGCAAATCCACTCAAAATATTAATCCACCAAGTGGACTTATCCACTAAGGAAGTCAGAGCCCCCACAATCCGATGAGTTCACCTCTGAACACCGCGGCATTGACAGCACGTGAGCCTTTCTGGAGAACAGTCCATCTCCTCCAGCCCCTGGCAATCCGCAGGGGAGTTATGTGACCCACGCTCAGCATCTCCCACCATTCCTAACTGAGACCCTGAATCTGGACAGAGTGGTAGAGACAAAGGGACACTTAAGAAGAATTCCAGGGCAGCTAGAGGGGTAGCTGAGTGACGTGGGCAACATACTGTAGCAGCTGCAAATTTGCTCTGCTGCACAGTTTCCTCTAAAATATGATCCGCATGCCTTCTGCCCCTTAACCCTTCTGTGCTCATGTTCAAAGTCTGGAACTTTGGCCCACCAATTTCTAATTTCTATAGCCTTTCGAGAAATTTCTTGTTCTTCTTTGAGAAAGTCACCGTTGGTGGTTCACAACCAAATCTGGCTGCAGCTTGCAATCAGATCTCTAACTGAGGCAAGACCATGTTAAGACATCTCCAGAGACAGGAAGCAGAAGCTGCAGAAGGCGTGGGAGGCACGGCTGTCTGGTCAGGGAGCAACAGCTGAGATGTGCGACTGTCAATCATCTTTCCCTGGTGTGCATCGCTCCCTCCCACTTCAGAGTCTGTCTCAGACAAGGGATCTGACTGCAGAGCTGGGGTCCCTGCCCACTCGTGGGCTCAAGGAGGATGGCTTGAGGAGGGACACACCCCATCAGCGACTACAGACAGTGCCAACCGCTGGCTTGACTTGGCCTAACTGAATTATGGGCACCAGGGAAGAAGCAATCCCTGCAAACATCAAAGTGTTGATAGGAAGCCGTGGATGCTGAGCTGACAAAATGGCCGGAGCCGACTACACTTAATTAAAAGGCTGTGCGGCTCCTCTCCTCTCTGCTGTCTCCAAGCCCAGACTGGGGCGTGTCCTCCAGGTACCTCGAAACTGAAAACACGTCTCAGTAACTACAACACGCAACACTGACCTTGCATGCAAACAGGACTCCTGACGTCCTATGCTAGAAACGGGCTCCCAGGGGACTGGACTGGAAAATGGGAATGGAAACAGGATTTCCTAATCTCCACTTGTCTCGTCCTTTATTTCTCCCATATTAGAGTCATTCCTTTTCTTTTACTATTTTCTACCATGGAGTGGCACCTTCTTCAGAGAGAAAACATATGATTTACTGTTATGTACCAAGCATCAGGCAAAGATTCTTCTCCTTCTCTTCCTCCTCCTCCTTTTCTTCCTCCTCCTCCTCCTTTTCTTCTTCTTCCTCTTCCTATTTCTTCATCTTCTTTTTCTTTCTTCTTTTTTTTACTAGGAATTTAACCCAGAGGTGCTCTACCTCCAGGCAATACCTCCAAACCCATTTTATTTTGAAACAAGGTCTCACTAAGTTACTGAGGGTCTCACTGAGTACTAAGGCTAGCCTCAAACCTGTGATCCTCCTGTCTCAGCCTCTCAAGTACTGGGATTACAGGTGTACACTACCATACCCTGCAAAGCTACCATTCTTAAAAACCTTATGTCTTCTACTTTAAGAAAGCGTCATCTATATAGCCTTAGGTTGGAATTGTAAGGATGAAATGTTTTCTTCTTTTAAAATTAGTTAAAAGAAGCTGGGCATGGTGGTGCACGCCTGTGATCCCAGTACTTGGGAGACTGATACTGGAGAATCACTGGTTCAAAGCCAGCATCAGCAACTTAGTAAGACCCTCAATAACTTAGCAAGATTCTATTTCAAAATAAAAACTAAAATAGGGCTGGGGGTATAGCTCAGTGGTAGAATGCACTTGGGTTCAACCCCTCCCCCCAGTACCAAAAAAAGTGAAGAATGTGGTAAGCAAAATTATGAGTATTATTATAGACTTTCCTTTTCCTCTTGAGTTTTCTAAATGATGTTTGGTGGTCGAAACAATTTTATAACACCATCTAATTTGGTTTAAATGTATACGGAGGAAATATTTAATGTAATTAAATTATAAATGGGGGAAGCCTAAAGGGCATAAGGAAGATAAGATTTCTATGCGTCACTTAAACAAGTGAAACGATGTCACCAGTAGATGCTGATAGTTGTGTATATATACTATAATTCTTAAAGCAACTAGTAAAAAGCCTATACAAACAGATACACTAAAAAACACTACCAGCTGGGTGTGGTGGCCCACACTTGTAATCCCAGCATTTGGGAGGCTGAAACTGGAGGATCTGGGTTCTCGGCCAGCCTCAGCTACCTAGTGAGGCACTCTACAACTTGGTGAGACCCTGTTTCAAACTAAAGAATAAAAAATAGGGCTGGGGGTATAGCTCGGAGGTAGAATGCCCCTGAGTTCAATCCCTAGTACCGCAAAAACAAAAAAAAACCACTACCAGTAGAGCAGGCATGGTGGCCCACACGAGGCTGAGGCAGGAGGATCTCCACTTCAAGGCCAACCTGGGGAAAACAGTGAGACCCTGTCACACATACACACACATACACACACACACACACACACACACACACACACACAGCCAGAAATAAACAAAAGCCATTACCAATAAATCAAAATGGAAATTTAAAAAAGTGTTCCATTAGCCCAAAGAAAAGAAAACTTCAAAATTTAAAGAACAAACAAATGAAAAATAAATACATAAAATTTCAGGCTAAGTCCTAACCTGTCAATATTTATATTAAATGCAAATGACCTAAGTATGCCAACTAAAAGAGATCAGGAAGGTATTTTAAATGATCCATAGAAATCCTAAATGTGTATGTATTGAGCAACAAAGGTCCAAATATGTGAAATGATGCTGATACATTTGTCTATTAGACAAGTGTAACTGGAGATTTTAACATCCTTCTGTCAGCAACTGATAGAATAACTAGACATAAACCACTATGAGTATAATAAAACTAAACAGCACTATCAACAAGTAAGTTCCAACTGACACTTAGAGAATACTTAGCACAACAATAACATAATAAACATTTTTTCAAGTGCCCATAGAACGTACACGAACATAGGCCAGGTACTGTGACATAACACAAACATTAAAATTTTTTAAAGAGTGAAATCATAGAGTGTGTTCTCTGACCACAATAGAATCAAGCTATAAATCAATAGCAAAAGATAGCAAAAACATCTCTAAACATTTAGAAACTAAGCAACATAGTCTAAATAGTTGATGGATTTAGAAGAAGGTCTCACGAGGCACTAAAAAACACACATTAAACTGAATGAAAATCAGAGATATCATAATTTCCTTCCTACCTATTTTTCTAAACTGGGGATTGAATACCCAGGAGCATTCTAACTCCTAGATACTCACTAAGCCTTTTTTATTTGTTTTTTTGTTTGTTTGTTAGTTTGTTTTTGAAACAAAGATCAGAATAAGCCCAAAGCAAGAAGAAGAAAGGAAATAATTAAAACCAGATTTTAAAAATCAATGAAATTAGAAACCAAAAACAGTATCAAATATCAGTGGAAAAAACTTTTATCTCTTTATGAAGAGATCATAAAGTAGGTAAATTTTCAACAAGACAAAGAAAAATAGAAATAGTATCAGGCATACAACACAGGGTCAAGAGAATAACAATGGAGTACTGTGAAGTATGCGTACATAAATTTGGCAATCTGGAAGAACAATTCTCTTTCATCTAAAAACACAAATTATCACCACTTGCCCAGTATAAAATTTATAATTCCCAAAGCTCTACCACTATTAAAGAAATCTAACTTATAATGTTTAAAAACTTTCAGAAAAGAAATCTCCAGGCCCAGGTAGTTTCACTTGAGAATTCTACCAAATGTCTAAAGAAAAGTGAACACTAAGTCTACATAATCTCTTCAAAAAAATAAAAAGGGAAAGAACACTACCCAGTTCATTTCATGAAGCTAGTATTATTCTGACATCAAAACCAAAGAGACAGTACAAAGGAAAAGAAATCTATTGGCCAATATATGTCCTAAGTAGAGAAACAACAAAACAAAAATCTCCAACAAATATTCAAAAATAAAAAACATGACCAAGTTGGGTTTATTTCAGAGATACAAAGCAGATTTACTATTTAAAAATTGATTGATGTAGCCAGCTGTGTTGGTGCACATCTGTAATCTCAATACTTGGGAGGCTGAAACAGGAAGATCACAGGTTTGAGGCCAACTTCAGCAATTTAGTGAGGCCCTCAGCAACTTAGCAATACTATATTTCAACATAAAAAGTAAAAAGGGGGTGTAGTTCAGAGATAGGATATCCCTCGGTTCAATCCCTAGTACCAAAAAATAAAAATAAAAATTGATCAATGTGATATCCTCTATTAATAGACTAAAAGAGAAAAAGTCACATGACTTTATCAATTGATACAGGGAACATCAAGATCCACTTATGACAAAGGCTCCCAGAAAGTGGGAAGAGAAAGAAACTTCCTCAACTTGATAAAGAGAATCTACAAAAACCTGTATTGAAAATATACTTAAAAGTCAAAGACTGAAAACTTTTCTTTTAAGATTGAGAGCAAGGCAAGGATGTCTGCCCTCACCACTCTTATTCACTGTAGTTCTGAGGGTTCCACCTAGACAAAAAGGTGAGAAAAGGAAAGCATACAGGCCAGACAAAGAAAAATAAAACAGTCTCAATTTGAAAATGACATGATTGTCTATAAGGAAATCCCAAGGAATCTACCAAAAACTCAGAACTACTAAGTGACTTCATTAACATCCCAAGATGCATGATCTCAATGCAACCAGTTCAATTGCACTTACTTATACTTGCAAGGTATGCATGAACATCAAAGTTTAACATATAATACCATTCAAAATATGAAATAAGTGGAAATCTAACAAAGAATGCTGAAAACTATACAAAACTGATGAAAGAAATCAAAGAATATCCACAAATGAAGATACATACCATGTTCATGGATTGGAAAATTCAACTTAGTACAGATAATTCTCCCCAAATTGCTATAGAGGCTTAACACAATTCCTACTTAAACCTTGCAAAATTTTATGTAGATATAGACAAGATAATTCTAAGAGTATATGGAAAGACAAAGGAACTATGATAACCAGAACAATTTTGAAAAAAAGTAAAGCTAAAAAAAATTAGTCTACTTGATTTCAAACTTTTTATAGAGCTACAGTAATCAAGACTATATGACCAGTCAATGGCCAGTTGCCATTAAGAAGGCAAGAAAAGGAGGCGTAAATCAGTAGAATAGAACAGAGATTCAAGAATAGACCCACCCACACAAATATGCCCAACTTATTTTTTTGACAAGATGCAAAAGCAGTTCTATGGGGGAAATAGAGCCTTTTTGATAAATGATACTGGGGAAAGTGGGTATCTGGTGGTGGGAATAAAAGAACCTTGACATAAATCTCACATATTATGCAAAAAATGAATTAAAAATGTATCATGAACTTAAATGTAAAATGATAAAACTTTCAGGCACTGTGGCCTTGGGTGGGGTGAGGTGGGACTATTGAGTGACCTTAATACGGCAAGGACTCAGACCAATTTGTGCACAGGTTCCAGGCGCCATCTACCAGAGACTCAGCTCTCTCTTCCACTCACATTTTTTATCATTTCAGCCAGACAGGATATATCAGAATGTCCACGTAATAGGCTGAATCATGCCCCCTCCAATTCATGTATTGAAATCCTAACTTCCAGTCCACCTCAGAATATGGCTATATTTGGAGACAAAATCTTTAAAGAGATTATTCAGGCTCAACGAGGCTATATGGGTGGTTCCTAACACAAAAGGACTTGTGTCCTTTTAAGAAAAGAGAGACATCATGATGCTCACACAGAGGAGAAATCATGTGAGGCCATGAGAGAAGGCAGCCTTTGTGAGGGTGCTGGGGTGTGAACCCAGGGGCATTATACCTCCAAGCGATACGTCCATCCCTATTTTATTTTTTATTTTGAAATAGGGTCTTGCTAAATTGCTGAGGGTCTCACTAAGTTGCTGAGGCAGGCCTTGAACCTGTGATCCTCCTGTCTCCGCCTCCCAAGTTAATCCCAAGACTTATCCCAAGGCTACTGGGATTACAAGCATGCGCCACCGCACCCGGCTGAGAAGGTAAGCCTTCTGTAAGCCAAGGAGAAAGGCCTCAGGAGGCACCAGCCCTGCCAGCACCTTGACTTTGCCAGAACTGAGATATTTCATAATGGCAACCAGACAGACCACAGAATCCAGGACAGAAGTCATCCACTAAAACATCACATGGTGATCTTGAGCGAGGAAGAACAGAACATTCCTGGCTAGCCAACATGTGTTCCCTGTGTCACTGAGTGGGATAAAGATAAACAGGAAGTCTGGGAGGAGTACTGAGAACAAGCACTGTGTTACTAGGGGCAGGACCAGGGATTCGAGTCGTGGTGACCATTCCACCAGCGGAGAACACACCTCTGCCATTTCTGTCTACTCTCCCTGAGCCCCTACCTGCAACTCTACGGGCTGAGGTCGCTTCTGGCAGTGGCGATAAGCAGGTGCAGGCATAGATGAGCCGCCTCATTCCACGTGAGCAGGGTCAGAGAGCGGCTGGCCTTGCCTCCTGCCCCGCAGCCAGACATCTGTCAGGGCCATCGCAGCACCAGCTCCTCCCAAACAGACACTGTTCCAGGAGAGCACCCCTCCTAATGCGGGGGTCACCCAGCTTGCTCTGACAGGTCTTGGAGCTTTTTTTAGTTTTCCAGAGGACGCCTTAGGTCTACTAAGATCTTGGCGTGTGTGGGGTGGGGGGGACAGGACACAGTCTCCTCATTATGAGCACAGGAAGAACAGCTAGTCCAGCCCCCAAGTTTCCTTGGGGCACCCCCCATCCCCCTATCACATCCTACCAGGTGGCTGTCCAGCCCGTCCCCCTTTCCCTGATGGGGATGTACACCTTCAAAAAGAAGTGCTTTTGCTCTGCAGAGAGCTGGATGAAACCCAGAAATAAGAAACATCCAAGCCGGGTGTGGTGGCGCATGCTTGTAATCCTAGTACTTGGGAGGCTGAGACAGAAGGATCCAGGTTCACTGCGAGCCTCAGCTACTTAGTGAGGCTCTCTGCAACTTAGTGAGACTCTGTTTCAAAATAAGGAATAAAAAATAGGAGCCAGACGTGGTGGCGCACGCTTGTAATCCCAGTACTTGGGAGGCTGAGACAGGAGGATCACAGGTTCACAGCGAGCCTCAGCTACTTAATGAGGCCCTCCACAACTTAGTGAGACCTTGTTTCAAAATAAAGAATAAAAAATAGGAGCTGGGCGTGGTGGTGCACACTTGTAATCCCAGGACTTGGGAGGCTGAGACGGGAGGATCCGTGTTCACTGCCAGCCTCCATTACTTAATGAGGCTCTCCTCAACTTAGTGAGATCCCATTTCAAAATAAAGACTAAAAAAAATAGGGTGGGGATATAGCTTGGAGATAGAATGCCCCTGGGTTCAATCCCCAGTACCACAAAAAAAAAAAAAAAGAAAGAAAGAAAGAAACATCTGCAGTGACATATATGCTGAAGGAGCCTGATTTAGGGAGGAATAAACCATGAAAGGCTGGGAAAAAAATGCCACTTGGCAGCACTATGCAGAAAGGCCCCACAGCCCTGCACTCAGACCCCACTGCATCTGGCGTCCTAGAGCCAAGAAGAGACCAGCTCTGAGTTCATTCTCCATCATGGCTGGGCCTGGTACTTGGGGTCTGCCAGGCAAGCGCGGACCCCAGTGCTCAACATATGGTGTGTGTTCAGTAACATCTGTCATCGCCCTTGGCATGGTCATTCCGCTTCCACATAGAGAATCAGACTGTGGCCTGGCGTGGTGGCACACACCTGTTATCCCAGTACTTGGGAGGCTGAGACAGGAAGATCACAGGTGTGAGGCCGACCTCAACAATTTAGCAAGACCCCCAGCAACTTAGTGAGACCCTATTTCAAAATAAAAAAAGTTACATAAAATAGGGCTAGGATGTAGCTCAGAGGTGAACACCCCTGGGTTCAATCCCCAGTATCAAAAAAAAAAAAAAAGAAAAGAAAAGAAAAGAATCAGACTATGAGTAAATATGCAAGAGGGTGTCCCATGTTCCTGGGGGAACTAATCTAAATGCTGGCTCTGCTATGTACCTCTCCACCACCATGATTACAGGGAATGTAAGCTGGGCGTGGTGGTGCACATCTCTAATTCCAGTACTTGAGAGGCTGAAACAGGAAGACTGCAGGGTCAAGGTTAGCCTTGGCAACTTAACAAGGTCCTATTTCAAAATAAAATAAAGTTGGAGTGTAGCTCAGAGGTAGGATGCCCCTAGGTTCAATCCTCAGTACCACCACCAAAAAAACCCCAAAACAACAACAACAACAACAACATAGAAATAATAACCTAAAACTTAAAAGCCCAGGATGAAGATATTGCAACTAAAACAGTCTATACCCAAAGCCAGGTACCAAGTTCTCTGGATTTAACACCCAACTTTGTTTTCCCAACAACCCTCTGAGGAAGGAACTATAGTCATGACCACTTTGCAGATGAGAAAACTGAGGCACAGGAAAGCTCAGTAATTTCAGGAGGTCACACAGAAGATTGCTGGCATAGCCAACTGCTAACGTTTGTCTACATAAAAGCAGGCAGGATTATGCACTAAAGAGTCCACTGGGGCTCAAGGATGTCTTTCTTTTTTGTTTTGTTTTGTTTTCTTCTATATTTTTCAGTTAC
The DNA here is from genome assembly GCA_004027655.1 of Graphiurus murinus. NCBI lineage: Eukaryota > Metazoa > Chordata > Mammalia > Rodentia > Gliridae > Graphiurus > Graphiurus murinus. The sequence goes on from PVLC010001405.1 coordinate 87,480, forward strand.
TAACAACATAGATATTCCAGTTAAAAAATAAAAACTTTGCCGGGCGTGGTGGCGCACGCTTATGATCCCAGCATTTGGGAGGCTGAGACAGGGGGATCCAGGTTCGAGGCTAGCCTCAGCTACCTAGTGAGGCCCTCCGCAACTTAGTGAGACCCTGTTTCAAAATAAAAAATAGGGCTGGGGGTGTAGCTCGGAGGTAGAATGCCCCTGAGTTCAATCCCCAAAATCACAAAAAATAAAATAAAATAAAAACTTTGGCATTTAAGCAATCACATTAGAATTGGCCCCATGCTATGGTGCCAGGGTCGCACATACAGGTCAGGTTCTCATTAGGAGTGGGGCACATGCCCTGGGCTTACGTTAGTTGAGTTTTTTTGTTTGTTTGCTTTATTGCTTTGACAGAAGTCCTTGCCAAGAACAACTTAGA
>PVLC010001405.1:88006-144664 GCA_004027655.1 Graphiurus murinus
GAGAAGGGGGAGGAGGAGGAGGAGGAGGAGGAGGAGGAGGAGGAGGACGAGGAGGAGGAGAGGCAGGGGCCAGGCACAGATAGAGTCCCCAAGGGTGTGCCCCAGTGACCTACTTTCTCCAACCATATCCACCTGCCTGCGGTTCCCACCCCTTCCCAGTTAGTCCAGTCCAATTATGAATCCACCAAGTGGATTAATCCAGGGATGGGGTGAGAGCCCTCACGAGCCAGTCAGTTAATCACCTAACGCCTGAGCTCCGGGACACTCCGGGTCAAGCCATGACAAGGCCCGGCGGGGGCCATGCTTCCTGGGCCCCCAAGCGTGCATTCGAGTGTGCCTGTCCCCTTCTGTCCCCAGCTCTGCCCCTTAGCCCTGCTCACAGCTCTGCATGGCGCTGGGTAAGACAGAGCTGGCGGGCACCACACCAGTTTCCACAGGCCCTCCAGGACAGCTGGCTTGCACCCCCAGTGTGGCCCTGAGAAGGTGCAAGGGGCCCACAGCTGGAGGGGTCCCTTTTTGCCCAAGAATGCTGTTATTTTGCAACATTTTGCTAGCGGATGCCAAACCTGGTCCTCTGCCTTGCCCCTCTGTCATTCGGAGTTCTGTATCAGATGACCAAAAAGGGAAGCTTCTGAGTACCTATTTGTCTGTCTGTCTGTCTGTCTATCTATCTATCTATCTATCTATCTAAGGACTGGGAATTGAACCCAGGTGTATTCTACCCCCGAGCTACATCCCCAGCCCCATTTTATTTTTTATTTGAAACAGGGTCTAACTAAGTTGCAGACAGCCTCATTAAATTGCTAAGGCTAAAGCTGAGTATGGTGGTGCACGCTGGTAATCCCAGTACTTGAGAGGCTGAGACAGGAGGATTGCAGGTTCTCTGCCAGCCTCAGCTACTTAGTGAGGCCCTCAGCAACTTAGTGATACTCTGTTTCAAAATAAAGAATTAAAATTAGGGCTAAGGGTATAGCTAGTAGAATGCCCCTGGGTTCAATTCCCAGTACCACAAATACATATATGTATATATGTATATAATAAAATAAATACATTATACATTATACATATATACATATTACATATGTATACAATAAAATAAATTGCTAAGGCTAGCTTTGAACTAGCAATCCTCCTGACTCAGCCTTCCAAAGTACTGGGATTACAGATGTGTGCCGCCATACCCAACTAGAAGCTGCTAATGAAAGGAGGGAGGGAGGGAGGGAAGGAGGGAGGGAGAAAAAAATCTTATGCACCAAGAGAAGGTCAGAGCCAAGATCCCAAGATAGAGTCAGGCATCAAGAGCCACTTGAGCACTCCTTAGAGTCCTCAGGGCCCCACTTGACACTTGGCGACCTTCCCCTCTAAGGCACAAGCTGCTCTTAAGAGCAGGGGGAGCCGCTGTCCTGGCTGCTGGGCTGCGGGCCAGAGCTGGCTGACGGCGCTCACAGGGACCAGCCAGAGCCCTCGAGTTGACCCAAGAGACAGGAGCGCTGTCGAGGGGCGTAGCCCCTGAACAGAGCTGCCAGATTGCCCAACTAACAATACAGGATGCCCAATTATGTTTGAGTTTCAAATAAACAACTGTTATTTTAGCATAAGTATCCCCCGTGCAATATTTGGGACTCACTCCTACTAAAAAAATTATTCATTGGTTATTTGAAATTCAAATGTAGTGGGGTGTCCTATTTCTTACCTGGCAACCCTGCGTAGGAAACAGTGACATTTGAAATAAAATCCTCCTCATCCTCCCCGCCCTCGTCCCAAAGATGGTCACAGAGGCAGGCCACATTTGAGAATTGGGCAGAATGTTCTGCCCAGCTTGGAAGCTGCAAAGCAACCATTGCACACAACTGCGTTGGATCCCCAATGCAGTCTGGGCTCTTCCCAGGTCGAATTTCCCCAGGGAGGCCTCTCGATGCATCCCATAATGAGTCCAGAGGACCTACCGGGGGTTGGGAGCTGTCATTGACACCAGAATGTAACAATGAACCGCACAGTTCTGGTCCCTCCACTCTGGCATCCTGGGGAAGCTAACAGACTAGAATGTCGCAGGCAGGTAGAAGTGTTAAGGATAAACTAACAGGCCCAAATGTCAGAGGCGACTGGGAGGGTCCTTTCAACAAAGTGGTCAGGGAAGGATGCTGAAGAGCCACATGACTATTAGGAGGAAAGTCACTGCGGGCAGAGGAATTAGTTCGTGCAAAGGCCCTGCGGCAGAAGACGGCTTATGGAGCCCAGGAGCAGAAAGGCAGCTACTATGACTGGGACCAAGTTGGCAATGTGAGGGGTGGAGCTGTACAGGTGGGCGTGGGGCCAGTGGGATTTTATTTGAAGTGCAGGAGGTTTGGGATTGTGTGTGTGTGTGTGTGTGTGTGTGTGTGTGTGTGTGTGTGTGTGTTTTACTGGAGATTGAGCCAGAAATAGCGGCAGATAAGTAAGGCATTTAGGATACAAAGTAGGAGACCCTCAGTCTCTCAGATTCCTGCAAGTGCTGACTCTTGGGGACCCCCAGCCCCAGCATATAAGACAAGGGACCGCTGTCGCGGGACCAGGCAGGGCTTTCTACCTGCCCTGGTTACCTGACCTGCTGCTGGAGCAGGAGAGCCCCTCAGGAAGGCTGAGAGAGAGGTCTGCCCTGTGCTCCACCCAGTGGGGCAAGCTGCAGGTTCCAATTCCCACTGGGCCGGGCACCCATGCCACGCCCTCCTGAGCCCTGTCCCCTCTCCACCTGCCTGTGACAAAGGGACTGATTCTGCACCAGGCTCCCTCAGGAGCAGTTTCCCCCCACAGGGGTTCTGTCTCCTCAGCTGAGTGTGTTCAGCAAAGCCCCTGGGGCATTTCGAGCGTCTGGTCCTCCAGCCTGGTGGAGCCCCACCCGGGGCACCCAGTGGGTCCCAGGGATTTGGGCGCCTCATCCCAGACACCATGGCCCATCCCTGGGGCGGTTGCGAGCTTCCCTCTCTGGAGCAGGGAGCACAGTGATACAACTCTAAATGGAAGGCGTGGAGCCCTGCTTTCCTGCCTCTCGGCTGAGGGCTCTGTGGCCCCAAGCTCCTTCTGTCCTCAGTCTTGGCCAGCAGCAGGCTCAGCCACCCACTCTGCCCTGCTTCACAATGGCGAGCTGGGCTCCAGCGAGGACCTCCACCTGCTGGCGAAAGGCGGCATCACAGCCTCAGGTGAGCTCCTACCTGTGGTGCCCAGCAAGACTCACCAGCCTCCCGGGCGGGCGCCCCGATGGCCGCTGCTGTGTCCAGTACGCCGTGCACACCGGCTCCTCTGGTCCCCTTGCTGTGCGCAAGTACAGGCTCGGTCACTCGGCATTTTGTTAAACCCCAGACCTCACCAAAGTCCTAGACTCTCCGCTGCAATCCCCATCACCTTCTAACTCATCCCAGGGACGTCAAAGCCATTCTCATTCCCTGGGCGGCTGCCACAGACATCCACAGGGGGCTCTGGGTGCCCTGGACTCTCCTGTTACTGCACTGGAGGCACGTGGCCGGGCCGGTTCAGCAAACTCCATGCGCGCGCGGCGCCTGGAAGTGCGCATTTTAGGGCCTGTTTCCCGCCTTCTAGTGACTGGCCTGATGCTCAGAACCACGAGACACTTGAACGCAAATTCCAGAGCTGCCTGTGGTAATCTCCAGCCTGTGGTCTAGCAGAGGCCTGGAAATGTGTGTGTGTGTGTGTGTGTGTGTGTGTGTGTGTGTGTGTGTAGGAATGGGACCCAGGGCATTCTACCTCTGAGCTATACACACCCCCCTCCCCAGTCTTTTTTATTTTTTTGTTTTGAAAGAGGGTCTTGCTAGGTTGCTGAGAGTCTCTCTAAATTTTTGAGGCTGGTCTCTAATCTGTGATCTTCCTGTCTCAGCCTCTTAAGTACTGGGATTACAGGCTTGGGCTACCATGCCCGGCTGGAGTGCTTATTTTTAATCATTGCTGCAGGCATTATTCTCAAATGTGGCACTTTGTAGAACATGCATAGCTTGCTGACAATACAGATAGTCCAGTCCCTCCTCCCCCATTCCACTTCGACAGGTATATGGGTGGGGCCAAGAATCTGTTTTAACAATACAACGAGGAGATCCCAAGAACAGAGGAGACCCAGTGGTCACTGGCTGGCATCCTCACTAGAACATAGGAAAACAGGTATGACCGTCATCCCCTTGCACAAACAAGGAGCCCAGCTGAGGTGGGTGACCAGCCCAAGTTTACACAGCCAGGAAGGAGCAGGGCTATGTGTCCCTGATCAGGCCTCAGCTAATCTCCACACTGGGCCTTAGATTTGCAAAGAGGAGAGAAGTTTTCTTAGTACAGCGAGCAGGCTACAATTAGAATGAAGATAATGTCTTCACTAAAACTTGTTAGGACTAGATGGCCAGGTGCACATCTAGTCCCAACAAGTTTCCAGGTGGCAGGGCAGGTCCACATCTCCCCTGCCCAGATGGAGGTCAGCCGGCAGGTGGCTCAGCCAGGCCACGCCCACTCAGCCTCAGTCCGGCAAGCTGCTGTTCAGAGGCACCCGTTACTGAGCCCTGTGTGTGGCGTCCTGTGACTATCTCCCAACAGCCATCCATGTGGGGGTTTTTGTGTGTGTGTGTGTGTGTGGTACTGGGGATTGAACACAGGGACATTCTACCTCCAAGCTACACCCCAGTCCTATTTTGTATTCTTTATTTTGAAACAGGGTCTCACTAAGTTGTGGAGGGCCTCACTAGGTAGCTGAGGCTGGTCGTGAACCCAGCTCCTCCAGTTTCAGCCTCCCAAGTACTGGGATTACAAGTGTGTGTCACCACGCCTAGCTTACTTTTATTTTTTTGAAATAGGGTCTTGCTAGGTTGCTGAGAGTCTCACTATGTTGCCGAGGCTGATCTTGAACCCACGACCCTCCTGTCCAACCTCCCAAGTACTATGATTAGAGGTGTGTGACACTGTGTCCAGCCAGTGTGTGTGTATCTTGATAGCCGCTTCACAGATGAAGAATCTGAGGTTCAGAGATGCTAAATAATGAATTTCCCTTTTAGATATGCATATGCAAAGCTCCTCTTGGTTCTGTTTCTCTGGAGAAGGCTGACTAATATATTGCATCTCCTTTTAAGAAAAGTGTTTAGGTGAAAAGACAGAACTTTGGGCTGTTCTTCCTACTCACATGCAATATTTGGACATAAGCATAGAGCATTTGGGGCCTGTGTCACCTATCCTGGCTTGTTTTTTTTTTGTGTGGGGGGAGTGTTTTTGCTTTTTCTGTGGTACTAAGGATTGAACCCAGGGGTATTTTCCCTCCAAGCCACACTCCTACCCCTCTTTATTTTTTTTTTATATGGAAATAGGGTCTCACTAAGTTGCTGAAGGTCTCACCAAGTTGCTGAGGCTGTCCTCAAACCTGTGACCCTCCCATCACAGCCTCCCACACCACCACGCCAGGCCACCTATCCTGCTATTGGTCCTGCCACCCAAAACCCAAGATGATGCTTCTGTCTCACTTCAGCCACAATGCACCCGTCTTTCTCCCCATCCTCTTCAGGCTGATACCTAACTCCTCTAGGATCATGATCAGATGGACAGTTAAGCCCTTCTAAAGAACTCATTCACATTCATGCCCACCAGAATGGCTAAAATAATAATAATAATAATAATAATAATAATAATAATAATAATAATAATAAAACAATGACAAATGTGTTGAAATAGGAACCCTCATATATTGTTCTGGGAAGGTAAAACAGTGGTGGCCACTTTAGAAAACAGCTCAACAGTGCCTCAAAATGTTAAAGGCAGAGTGACCCTACGACCTACTGTTTCCCTTCTTGCTATATACCCAAGAAAATCTATGTCTGCACAAAAACTTTCACACGAATGTTCACAGCAGCCTTAGCCTTAAGAACCAAATAGCAGAAACAACACCAAAGTCCATCAACCGAGGAATGGATAGATGAGACCTAGTATATCTAGTCAATGGAATAATTAACCATAAAAAGGAATGCTATAACCTGCAAACATTATGCTAAGTAAAAGAAGCCAGATACAAAAGACTGTACATGTTGCAAGGTTCTACGGATGTGAAATGTCTGCCACAGATGAATCCCTAGGGTCAGATTTACAGTTAGGTGTTTGGAGGAGAAGTGGAAGGTGAGTGCTAACCGGTAGGGAGTTTCTTTTGGGGCAATAAAGATTTCTCAAGTTGATTACAGGGATGGCTGTACAACTCTGAATATACTAAAAAGCACTGACTTGTACACTTACGAGGGTAAGCTGTAGCCAGGCGCAGTAGTGCATGCCTGCAATCCCAGTACTTAAGAGGCTGAGACAGGAGGATAGCAGGTTTTCGGCCAGCCTCAACAATTTAGCGAGGCCCTCCGCAATTTAGTGAGACACTTTCAAAATTTAAAAAAAATTTAAAAAATAGGGCTGGAGGTGTATCTCAGAGGTAGAATGCCCCTGAATTCAATCTCAAATACCACACGCAACAATAATAATAATAATAATAATAATAATAATAATAATAATAATAATAATAAAAGGAAGAAGAAAAGAGAGAAAGTTGTATGACATGCTAATTACATCTCAATAAAGCTATTTAAAGAGAAGGCATTTAGGATCATAGGAGGCCTTTCTAGTCTGGGCAGAATGGCTTCACTTACTGTCTGGCAAGTGGGCAAGTGACTTGGGGTGGGGCATCCTTGCTCACCAGCAAGGCCTCCGCAGCGGGCCTCTCCCCACATCCTCTGGGTCCTCCAGTTGCTGGAAGGGAGCCTACCCACTCCAGCCTTGCCAGCCCAGTACTCACCAACGGAAGACAAAACACGAAACAGAAATGATCACACCCACACTGTTCCTAGCAATCGCTCTTTGCGCTTTTATTGTTAGTTCTTCCCACGGCAGATACAGAACCGTCTTCTCCCATGATCCAGGCCCACGTTGGAAGACCTCCGCTGGCCAGGAACACCTCTCGGTATAAAGCCATCCCCTCTCTTCCATGATGGGCATCATTTTTTTTTTCTCCCTCACAGTCTGGGTGTGTCCATGGGGACCAGCACATTTGCATATGCAAAACATGAGAATCCCCAAGACCCGACCCCAGCAACACTTTGCAGAGTTGGCTACTGGCTGAACCAAGGTGACTTGAGGCATTGGGTCCCTGAGCTTTCTTCTTGCAGAAAGGGAAACTCTCCTCGGGAGCTGAGAGGCTGGGGCGCAGCTCGGGCGAGTGAGCTGTGAGGGACAGACTGGATCAACAGGCTAAAGGAACAGCCACGATGTTTCATGCTTGTGAGAGCTGATTGTAGGAGCGTGGAGAAGGATTCCGGCTTATGAAAATTAAAAACAAACAACGGATTTTAGTTCAGTGAGAATAGGAAAACTGACGTCAGCCACTGATCAGCGTTTTTCTGTCCACCTGAGGATCTCGTGAGGTTCCTCTCATGGACCATTATAAGACCCCATACTGCAGCCAGTCAACTGGTTAATTAAATAACGCGTGTTATAAAACCTTAAAAATGGGGCATTTACAGTCAGGGACATAAATACGTGCTTTTTAAAAGTGTCTACATACATATTTACAAAGTTGCAAGATCAACCATAGTAGCCCTGAAAAAAATCCCTTTATTGTGTGAAGACTCCCCCCAAGTTCCCTTCTTCTGCTTTGGGACTAATTCATCACTACTGGAACGGAGCTGGAGAAAACGACACGCAGGTGGCCTCGGGCCTCCTTGTCTGGGGTCTGCCCCAAAGGCACAAAACCCAAGAACCTCACTGAACCAGGTCCAAACTCTGAGCTCAGGTACCCGTTTCTCCAAGAGCTGGTCTGTCCGCCAGAGAGCAGGGGTCAGCCCCACCATTCCCTGACAGGCGATTTATGGCCTCCAGACATCTCTTTTTCTTCCACCTGTGCTTTTTAATCCTTCCTGGTTTTGCTTTTGTTTTTTTCTTTTTTTGGTTTGCTTTCCTTTGCAGCTGTTTTGAGGAGCTCGGATGCTGCAGGCGTAGACAGTCCCACCAAGGGAGGCGATGAAGGGCACACGAGATCCCAACCTCATCCTCCACCCCCTATCGCCACCACAAAGAGGGGCCAGCTCTTCCGCCTGGACACACCCGTTGCAGGAGCTCTCTGGAAACACTCAAGAGCAATGGACCAACTGGACTTTCAAATCTAGAAAAGACTCAAGAGGCAGCAGCTTGGATTGCTTGGGCAGGACAGGGGGTTTTCCAAGGGCTGGGGCCAAGGGTTCAGGCCCGGCCCCAGTGGGTCTCTATGCTGTGGATTCCCAGAGATGCTAGGAGGAGGAGGAGAGGGAGGGGCGGGAGCGTATGGAGGGGGAACTTGAAGGCCTTCCTCAGACAGGGCTGAGGCTGACCTCTCGGGTCTCAGGCCAAAGTCCCCACAATGGCAAAAGACAATTTAAGAAGCAAAAGGGGAGTCAAGGAGCTCTTGAAAAATTGCATAGTAGGAAAGGTCTCGCCTCGCCGGGAAGGCTGAGCTGCAGAGTCTGTGTGGGCTACTGCCTCCCAGGATCATCCCAGAGGACAGGGAGGGGTCGGCCCTGTCCTGCCTCCCCTGTGTTTGAAAACCAGGAGCATCCCTGCACGCACACACGTGAACGCACGCATGGAGGTTCCCTTTCTCTCGCAGGAGGCTCGCACTGGGACGGGGTCGGTGCTCCCTGCAGGGCAGGCTGCCAGTCCCTTTGGCTTCACTGACTCCAGGTCACTTCAAGTGCTGAGGAGGAAAAGAAACAAAAATAACTACGGTGGCCACGTATGCACAGAGCCTACCAAGGGGCTGATCATGCATTACCCCACACGACTGTTTTTATGGTTTCGTGTGTGTGTGTGTGTATGTGATATTGAGGACTGAACCTAGGGGCATTCTATCTCTGAGCCACAGCCCCAACCCTATTTTATTTTTTATTTGGAAACAGAAATAAGTTGCTAAGGGTCTCATAAATTGTTAAGGCTGGCCTTGAACCTGCTATCCTCTTGTCTCAGCCTCTCAAGTACCAGGATTACAGGCCTGCGCCACCATGCCCAGCTCCACGTGACTTTTTTTTTTTTTATGTGTGTGTGTGTGTATGTGGTACTGGGGATTGAACTCAGGGGCATTCTACCTCCGAGCTACATCCCCCAGTCCTATTTTATTCTTTATTTTGAAACAGGGTCTCACTAAGTTGCAGAGAGCCTCACTAAGTAGCTGAGGCTGGCTGTGAACCCAGATCCTCCTGTCTCAGCCTCCCAAGTACTGGGATTACAAGCCTGTGCCACCACGTCCGGCTTTCTATGTGACTTTTTAAAAATTATACTTTTTACTAAAGTATACCTTCCATACGGAAAACACACACACACACACACACACACACACACACAGCTTGACGAACTTTCACAGCAGATACACCAGCAAAACCAGCATGGGGATGAAGAAAACAGAATATGACCCATTAGCCCCTGACCCAGGCCCCCTTTTAGGATCACCACTATCCTTCCCAGAACCCTGAATAACCATTATCCTGAAATCTATCCCCTTAGATTGGTTTTGCCCACCTGTAAACAGACATTTATTGATGCGTTATATTCTACAACATAGTGAGTTCCAAGTGATACAAATGTGTGTGTACACAGCACTTGGTGTGCCTCCCGCCAGATCTCACGCTGCTCCCCGCCCACGGGGGCCCACTTTGGAGTTAAGCACACAGTCAGCACGTCTCCCTTTGCATGTGTGCGTCGTGTGCCTGGGGTCGCAGCTCTTGCAGTCTTGCTGCAGTACACGGTCCTCTACCGCAGGAACAGGTCACCTTTACCCCTGGGGTCCACCGCTGATGCGATGCTGGTGGTTTCCAGTTGGGGCCGTTATGGACCAAGCTGCTAGAACATGCTCGTGTGTGTCTAGAAGGCATGTATGGCGCACATGCGCACACGTTTCTGGCGAGTGGAAATGCTGGGTCGTAAGGTATGTATATGGAGCGCATACATGTTCTTGGGCTTTCCGGTGTGTGCACGTTTCTGCCGAGTGCAGTTCTAGCAGCGGAACTGCTGGGGCTGAGGTATCCATCTGTTCAGTGTTGGGGGACACTGCCCCAAATTTTCCTGTGCAGTCAGACCATCCCTCTCTTCAATCCCTCCCTCCTTTCCTTCCTTCCTTCTTTCCTCCCGCCCTTCTTTCATAGTGGGAATTTAATCCAGGTGTATTCTACCTCTAAGCTACATTCCAACTCCTTTTTATTTATTTTTTGGAAACAGGGTCTCTCACAGTTGCCAAGGCTGGCCTTGAACCTGTGATCCTCCTGTCTCAGCCTCCCAAGTACTGGGATTACAAGGGTGCACCACCGTGCCCAGCTGCCTTAATTTCCTCTGAGTGCTCACAATAGCCCTCGAGCAGGTGGCACAGACTGGCAGCTCACAGAGGAGCGGGAACTTTGACAAGGTCGGCGTGTCGATGAGTGGCAGGGGAGGGACCTGAGCCCCGTCGAGCTCACTCCTGAGCCTGGTCTCCCATCTGGAGGACCTGGTCACCATAACTATTACTAACTACTACTTCTCCTACTATTACTACTGCTAATAACACTATGATAATTCAGTCACAGGAATAACAGTTCTGGTTTTTCAGAAACCAGAACCTTCCTAAGTGCCTTTCACATATATACTCATATTTTCATATATATATTCTTCATATACATATATTTAAATATTTATATGCATCATATATTATGCATATGAAAACATGCATATATATATATTTAATACACATATATATTTTCCTCTACACATCCATGAGAGGTATTATGATTAACCCATCTGTGAGCCCACTCAGAGTGTAGCTAACAAGCCTGAAGCCGGGGCTCTACGCCAGCAATGAAATGGTACGCTCGACCTACGCTGGTTCCAGCTCCCTGCACCTCGTGATGGGCTGGAGGAGCTGCCTGGGTGGAGCAGGTGCCCTCAGAGGGAGCCTCCTGCATGCAGCAGACTGGCTTGTCTGTCCGGCCCTGCCTGGAGCAGGCGGTAGACAGAAGAAAGCATGGATGTACGTGTGTGTGTGTGTGTGGGAGCAGTGGAAGGGCCTGCAGTCCCTTGGCCTGGCATGGCCAGTGAGCAGGGGTTTCCCATGGTTCAGGCATGACTCATAACAAGAAGCCATCTTGCCAGTCCCCCGTCCAAGAGGGCCCCTCTGGGGGGGGGCTCAGCTGCAGCGGCTGGGGGATGGAGGCTGGAGCTAGCTGAAGGGGAGGTGGGAAGAGGCTGCCCCACAGGGAGTCAAGCAGGGGGAGGCCCTCGTCTCCCCCCACTCCTGGGAAGAGAGGCAGCAACAAGACACTGCCCTGCAACGTCATCCTAATAAGCTGGGCCTTGAGCATGGCTCGGCCCGCTGAAAACTTGCAAGGCAATTGATTTCAAAAGAAGGGACACGTGGCATTTCCCACTTTGCATTATTATATTCTGGAAATTTGGGGTGCTTCGGGTTTTGCTTTCACATTAATTATAGAGAAAAAATTTCCTCGAGACACAGGATGGCTAAACAGATTGTGATTCATCAATGGTAGCTAAAAAGAACAATGCCTCAGCTCGTCTTAGAGATATTTATTAACATCAGGAATTGACCCTTACAAGCTTAGATACAGATCAAAGGAACTTAGGTCTATTTTTTATCTGTGAGTAAAGAAAGCTTTAAGACAGATAGTTTCTCTGTCTCTCTGAAACACCTCCCCCTTGGTTCACCACTTACTAACTACTTTCTAGTTGTCTGACAAGAAGTTGAGCAAATAGTGAAGATTTAATCTAATGACTAGAGTTTCCTTTCTGTTGTTAACCTTTAACACTGTTTTCGTACTAAGAGAATTTTTATATACGTATTGTATCCTGTAACCTTTGTGTTTCCTTAATCCCAGCAAATACTATGGGAAATAGCTTTTCTAGTTAAAGATGTACCCACTCAACTTTAGGAAAAAACAAGTCTGTAAAAATTCCTGTTCTGTATACCTTGTTGTAAAAGAGTATAAAAAAAACAGTGATGACATAAATTAAACAGATACGTCTTCAACACTGCATTGGGTGTAAGCGTATTCTCGCGACCTCGTACTCAATCCCCACCTAACGAGGGACCCCTCAACCCTGCTGCCTCAAGGGCTGGCTCCCCACACTGCCCCATGGGGGGACCAAGGCTACCACCGCGCTTAGGGAAGGAGCAGCGCAGCAGCCGAGAGAAAGCTCATGACAGGGCCAGCCAAGTGAGAGGCGCTGTCCCTTCCCTGGTTGTCCTTTTGGCCCCTTGGACAGTGTCCTGCTGGCCAAGGGCGGGAGAGAGACAGAGTGACCCAGGATGTGAGCAGAAGTCTTACGTGAGTCTAGGCAGGGGCACCTCTTGATACCTGAAGGTAGACGGAAAGCTCCGGGCTGTTGTTAGGGTTTGGCTATAAAAGCTCCCGCAGCGGCGCTCATGTGCTAGACGGTGCAGCCAGGTTCAGAGGTGAGACGTGGCTAGGTAAATACAGTTGTGCATCAAGGGGCAGAGCCACCTGAAGTCCATCATCTACTCTGGGAGTCAGAGGAACAGAGTTTTGACACTAGTTCTGCCCCCTTGCACCTGGTGCCTCAGTTTCCCTCTTGTAGAATGAGGGTATTGGGCTGGACGTCCCTTCCTGTGCTAAAATTCTTTGCAGCAGCAAAGATTAAAAAAAAAAAATCATTCTGCAACAGTGTTAAACAGTTCTAGGAGCTGAATTGTGCCCCTCGAGAATCTGTATGTTGAAGACAAACCCCCAAATAGTGTATCAGGAGATGAGGCGTTGGGCCGTGCTCAGGGCTGGATGAGGTCATGGGGGGTGGGGGGGCAGGACGGGATTAGGGTACTTCCAAACATCGCAGCAGAATGCTTGCCCTCCATCTGCCCCTTAGCATGTAGGACACCCTAAGAAGGCAGCTGCCTGCAAGCCAGGAAGAGGGCCCTCATCCCAAGGAGACGTAGGCAAACAGCATAAGATATTTTAAGAAATCACTATAATAAAGCCGGGCGTGGTGGTGCACGCTTGTAATCCCAGCATTTGGGAGGCTGAGACCGGAGGATCCGGGTTCACAGCCAGCCTCAGTTACCTAGTGAGGCACTCTGCAACTTAGTGAGACCCGGTTTCAAAATAAAGAATAAAAAATAGGGCTGGGGGTATAGCTCGGAGGTAGAATGCCCCTAAGTTCAATCCCCAGTACCGCAAAAAAAAAAAAAAAAAAAAAAAAAGAAATCACTATAATATACATATACATATATATGTATATATGATATAGGCTTGCTATAAGTATAGGGTTTTTTTGTTTTGTTTTGCACGGTACTGGAGATTGAACCCAGGGGCATTCTACCTCCGAGCTACATCCCCAGCCCTATTTTTTTTATTCTTTATTTGGAAACAGAGTCTCACTAAGGGCTTCACCAAGTTGCTGAGGCTGGCTGTGAACCTGCGATCCTCCTGTCTTAGCCTCCTAAGTATTGGCTTTAAGTATGTTTTAAAAATAGAAAAAAGTTAGCCAGGCATGGTGACACATGTCTGTAATCCCAGTACTTGGGAGGCTGAAACAGGAGGATCGCAGGTTCGTGGCCAGCCTCAGCTACTTAGTGAGGCTCTCTGCAACTTAGTGAGACCCTGTTTCAAAATAAAAAATAGGGCTAAAGGTATAGATCAGAGGTAGAATGCTCCTGGGTTCAACCCCAGAACTGCCAAAAAAAAAAAAAAAGAGAGAGAGAGAGAGAGAAACCTACAGACCTACAGAGACCATTTTGGTTCAACATCAATCAAAATTTTTGAGTTAGGACTATTTTTACTTTCACATACATTGTGGGAATGGGTACTCCATAATCTTTTCTGATAAGCCTCTGAAGGTTTCAATTGAGTACTAAGTATAAGTACTATTCACTTATCATCATTACTACTATTATTATCATAATAATAGCTCATACGTACCCAGTGCTGACCATGAGCTAAGTGTTCTGTGTATATTTGACACTTGTAACTCCCACAATCATCCTATGAAGTAGGTTCTATTGTTGTCCCTATTTTACAGATGTGTAAACTGAGGCTCGGGGAGATTGAGTCACTTGCGGTCCTTCTGCTAAGTGTGTGGCAGAGCTGGGGTTTGAACCTGGTGGTCCAGGATCTGTACTCTTAGACACTAAGCATCCTCCCACATGACCACTTCTTTCTCTCCTTCCCACCCACCCAGACAGGCGCCTGGACGCCTCGTTCTCAGAGCCACCTAGACGGTGCCAGAGCCGCCGCCTCCTACCTGTCTGGGAGCAGAGCGAAGCGTCTACTCTTTGAAGAAAGGTCCCTGGAACTGGGCGGCAGCGGACGCCTTGACCTTCCTGCACTGCCGGGTGATGTACGGGGCCGTGGAGGCGGGGCATCGGGACGCCAGGCGGAGGCTGTAGCTGCAGGGGAAGAGGAACAACCCACGTGGTTACCAGGAGTCCAGCCGCGCCCGACACTGTTGGAGGAGTGGTGTCCTGAGTACTCCCACTACCTCCCAAGCCCAAGCCGATGGTACTTTCCAGACACCTGGTGGCCAGGGGGCTGGCTTCAGTGTGCGCCTTGCCATTTTTTTTTTTAGGTACTGAGCTATACTCCCAGCCCTATTTTTTATTCTTTATTTTGAAACAGGGTCTCACTAAGTAGCTGAGATTGGCTGCAAACCTGCCATTCTCCTGTCTCAGCCTCCCAAGTACTGGGATTACAAGCATGTGCCACCACACCCGGCCGCCTTGCCACGCTTGGTCCACCACTTTCTTTCCCCGCAGGGAGCTGATCACAGAAGCCCAGACAAGAGGAATGCCCATCAGCCCAGTTCTGAGAGCCCACAATGGGAAGAGGGGTCCTGGCAACCCCCAGTGGACTGGACAAGGAGCTCTTGCTGAGTTAGGATGACAGCTTTACTCCTTGCTGACTCAGTTTCCCCACCTGCCTCTTTGTTCTTCCCTCGTGCCAGGCCCAGCACTCATAAGACAGAAAGTGTCTGGGAGGTCACTGTTGACAAGGTTCATAGACACCTGCATGGGGCCAGGAGGGACAGGGCCCCTCCATGCCATGAGTCTCCACACTCGACATGTTCTCGTTGGGATCTGGACAGTCCCCAAAGGCTCACGTACTGAGGCGTGGTCCCCAATGCAGCAATGTCCAGAGGTGGAGTCTGGAGAAGTGATTGACTGGATTGTGAGGGCTCTGATTTCATCAGATTAATCCATTCATCGGATTAGTAATGGGGGGGGGGATGCTGAAGATTAAACCCAGGGAAATAATCTACCTCTGAGCTACATGCCCCCCTCCAGGATCCTTTTTTATTTTTTATTTTGAAATGGGGTCTCGCTAAGTTGCCAAGGGTCTCAGTTGCTGAGGCTGGCCTCGAACCTGTGATTCTCCAATTTCAGCCTCCCAAGTACTGGGATTACAGGCCTATGTCACTGTGCTCAGCTTGGATTAACAATTTTGAATGGACTTACGGGGAGGTGGTGAAAAGTGTAAGCAAGCAGGTCACTGGGGCACACCCTTGGGGCCTATACCTGCCCTGGTCCCTTCCTGTCTGTCTGTCTGTCTGTCTGTCTGTCTCTCTCTCTGCTTCCCGAGTGCTGTGAGCTGAGCAGCTCCCCTCCACCACACCCTGCCACCATGATGTCTGCCTCACCTCAGGCTCACAGAGGTGGAGCCAGGCAAACATGACTGAGACCTCTGAAACGGAACCAAAATGAGTCGTTCCCCGTTTATGTTGTTTGTGTCGGGTATTTTGGTCACCGCAATGAAAAGCTGACAAACACAACATCTGTCTCAGACCGCGTGTGGGCCAAGTACTTCATGTTGGGTATCTGGAGGGCTGACATGACTTCCCAACAGAGATGTGAACCCAGGATCCTGGAAACAGTTTGGCTGTTTCTTTACGATAGCCCATCCTATGTGATTTGTCTTTTCAGAGATGTTTTTAAAACTTAATGTAAAAGATAGGTAAGAGTGGGGTGTGGTGGCGCACATCTGTAATTCCAGAACACAGGAGGCTGAGACCAAAGGATTGCAGGTTCGAGGTCAGCCTCAGCAATTTTGTAAGACTCTTAGCAACCTAGCAAGACCTTGTTTCTGAATAAAAAATAAAATAGGGCTGGGGGTGTAGGTTGGAGACAGAATACCCCTGAGTTCAATCCTTAGTAGTAGTAATAATAATAATAATAATAATAATAATAACAACAACAACAACAACAATAATAATAATGATGATAGATAACTCAGACTCTCGTTCTTCCCTCCCTTCCCTTAACCTTGCTAACTCATACTCATATTTCAGGTCCCAGCTGTAACACCCCCTCCTCCAGGAAGCCTTCTGTCTTTAACTCCAGGGTGAGGTGCCACCTTGTGAGCTTCCCATGTTCCTCCTCATCCCGGCACCTGTTACACTGAATTGCAATTGCAGAACAAAGAGCCCCTGCCTTCCTCGGGAGCTCTGAGATCCCAAGGTCAGGGCTTGTGTCTTAGTTGCTGCTGTGCCTTCAGCCTAGCACAACAAAAATAAGTATTTGTTGAGTGAGAATGACCACATGGCACGTACTATGCGCCCAGAACTGTGCTAAATATTTCACATACACCCACTATCTTCATAAACCTCCCACAGTGGACGCTGTTACCATCTGTGATTTCAGATGGGGAAACGGAGGCACGAAAAGTCTATTTGGCTGTCACTGCCTGCCTCTCTAGACAGAATTATGGGGTAAGCAGGGCTCAGGTCAGAGCAGCGGAGTCGAGAAAGGTGGGAGGTGAGGGGGGCAGAAGCAGGCAGGGCAAACATTTCCAGGAGCCCCAGTTGCACTAGATGTTGGCCCAGAGCCAGCTCTGCTGGAGGGGCAAGAGATAGCAATGGGGGTCAGACTCAAAACTGGCAAATGGCAGGGTTTAAACCCGTGATCCTCCGCTGGGGCACACATTTGGACTCATCTGGAGGTATTTTTGGTTGTCACAGTGGAGGAGAGGGGTGATGATTCAGGCATAAGGCAGGCGGGGCTAGGGAAGCTGCTGAACATCCTACAGTGCCCAGGATCGACCTCCCCATAACAGAAAGGCACGCAGCCCAAAGCACTAGCAGAGTCGGCCTCCCTCAGCTGCGGTGGGTATGTTCCAAGGCCCCACCGCCCCCCGCCCCGCCCCGGTGCCTCAAGCCGCAGGGAGTAGGGAGCGCCACATCTACCATGCTTTTCCTATACAAACACACGGATGACAAAGTGTCATTTATAAGTTAGCAAATAGTAAGAGCTTAGCAATAACAAATAATAGGATGGAACAGTTATGGCAATATATGGTAATAAAAATTATAGGAATGCGTTCCCTCTCTAAGTATCTTTTACGCGTTTCGCCTTCCACAGTCCTCTCTTTTCAGATCTGAATTTCCAGCATCACTACTCTTACCTTTGGAGCCATTAATAAGTAAAATAAGAGTCTATTGAGCACAAGCACTGTGCCGCCATGACCACTGGCTGTGTGACATGGGCTAAGTCACTCCGGGCCTCTCAGCCTCCAAACCTGCTTCCTCCTCTGTAAACCAGAGGCCGTCGCTCCAGCCCGCTGACCCAGAGCAGGGCTGGGAAGGCCCAGGCTCAGGTTGTGCGCGCACTTTGCCTGCTGAGAAGAGTGCACACTGTGAAAGGTTCCCGTCAGTGTGACCACAGGAGCCCAGAGCTGGGAGCAGGAGCCGAGCCAGGGTCCTGACTGGTCCTAATGGCTGAGCATCCAGCGGGGCTTCTGTGCTGCAGCGTTTGGGCTGGACTTTGGGGCCAAGCCCTGGGGGGGTTGTCTACCAGGCGCCTCCTAAGGGGCTTCTCAACTTTCACATGCCCACAGTGGCGCAGTGCGTGGCCCCAGCTCGCCTCCAACCCACCAGGTCACGCTGGACGCGCTCAAGTCTTCTAGCAAATGGCACCACACGCACATAGTCCTTAAAACCAGAGTCCAGAGGCCTTTTCGTCATCAGAGACGGCTTCCGATTGACCATGGACTTCGAAACCATCCAACTACGATCGTTTGCACCGGGTATACAGTAGGAGCCCTATCATTGAGTGTGGGGTCTTTGAGGCCACCCAGTGCCTCATCCCCAAACAAATCAACCTCAGAGCCCCTTGACTCTACCTCCAGGCCCGTGCACCTCTCTGTCCCCGCTGTCACCACCCAGCAGGACCGTGATGTCAGCACCATCTGCAAGGACAGGGCAACAGGGAGTCCATGGGTTTCCCCACTTCCACTCTCTCCCCTCAATCCATCTCCACCAAACAAGAGACGCCTTCGTGGGGACCGCCGGGCATGACAGTGACCCCGGAGTTGTCACTGCCAAGGTATCGTGGCACAATTAGAACCAGCGGGCCCTGCCTGCAGCCTCTGCTTGTCAACCAGGCCCGGCTCTTTGGACATCAGTGCCTCAGCTGGCTTCTGCCGGCCCCGCCCCCTCGCTCACGTCACCGCGTCATGCGTCATTGCGTCATCCTATAGCCCTTTCCTCCTCTGGAGGCCTCTCTGACCTCCTAAGGAGGCCTCCATGTCGTCCCCGCCCCCCACCGCGCTCTTTCCTCTCCAGCAGGTCACCCTCGGTTTGTTTTGTTTTTGGTTTTTTTTCTTTTTCTTCCTATGTTCTTTCTGGATCTCTTACTCACAGCAAGCCCCTCGCCTGTGGAGCTATTTATGTCTTCACTGGCAGTCTCAAAGACAGACCTCCTGGAGGGTTGGAGGGTGGGAACCGAGTCCTGCCTGCAGCTGAATCCCAGGCACAGGAGCTAATGCAGGGAACTGGAGGGGCTGGCTGCCGGGCGGTATGCAGGAAGGATTAAGGACTAGGGTGTAGACACAGTGCTAAAGAGGTGGGAAGCATAGAGGAGGGGATGGAGACAGAAGGGGGATTCACGTGCTGGGTGTGGGGCATGCGCCTGTAATCTCAGTATTTAGGAGGATGGGACAGGAGGGCCACAGGTTCGAGGCCAGTCTCGGAAACATCGTGAGAAGCCGTTTCAAAACAAAACATAAAATAGGGCTGGGGGATAAGCCGGGCATGGTGTTGCACGCTTGTAATCCCAACATTTAGGAGGCTGAGCCCGGAGGATCCGGGTTCGTGGCCAGCCTCAGCTACCTAGTGAGGCACTCCGCAACTTAGTGAGACCCTGTTTCAAAATAAAGAATAAAAAAATAGGGCTGGGCGAATGAGTTCAATCCCCAGTATCGTAAAAAAAAAAAAATAATAGGGTTGGGGGTGTGGCTCCGAGGTAGACTGTCCCTGGGCTCAAAGCCCAGTACCACAAAACAATCAGATAAAGTGGAGAAGTGAGTTGCCCCTCCCTATACCCCTAGGGGACAAGGCCGTTACAGGACTACATAGCGTTCCTGGGCCGGGCCCACCACCCAGGCACAGGAGAACCAGTGTGTCAGGGGTAAGGACCCTCACAGGGCCCCCAGCACTGCCCCAGTTTCGCCTGCATGATGTCAGCCAGCGAGGACGAGCAAGTTATTACAGGCTGCTACTCGCTGGTTTTGGTGACAACAGTTATTGCGTGAGTGATTTCTAACAAGCCAGCTCTCCCTTCTCCAAAAGCCCCTGAACCTTCACCATCCACAGAACAGCCAGAAAGACTCACTAGTCGGAGACAGACAACCACCGACTCCCAAAGACTGGTGAGGCTCACTGCTAACCGGCCCTAGGACTGGTACCACCTCCGAGCAGCACACAGCTGCGCACAACCCAAGCTCCCTGCTGCGCACGCTCGGTGCGCGCCGCTTTTACATTACACCCAATTCAAAAGAGTGCGGTTGAATGGTTTCCAAATCCACGGCCAATTACAAATAGCAAAGTAAACAGAAGAGAAAGAAAAGAGCTGTTGGATTGAAGCAATTATCTGTAGCAGTGACATCACACTCGTCCCCAGGAGGAGGAAGAGAGGCAATTTGAAGAGGGAAGAAACAGCAGGCACCAGGCCACAGATGTGCGACGCTCCAGCCAAGGTCCCGTGCGTGCCTTGTCCGTGTCCTCAGCCAAAGGGACAGGGAGAGACAACTGTGGAGAAGTTAAAGACTTCCCGCCTGCGCTGTGAGAAAGTTCATTTCTGTCCTTTACGCCACCCGGTGTTTGGTATTTTGTTATGGCAGTCCAAACTGACCAAGATGACCAGCCCGTCTGAAGTCACAGCCCCCCTTCCTTGGTAAGGTCAGATCTGAATGTGGGCTCCGACTCTGAGCCAGCCACCTCTCTGCAGCAGGGTTCCCCCGCCCCCAGGCGGGCCACCCACAGCGTGGGCTCCCGCCCATGACCCCCACGCCCAGGCCTGTTCCGCATCTGCCCTCTGAGCTCCAGACCCAGCCATCAGGCACCATTTAACTTACATGCCGACATGACGCCTCTGGAACATCTGCAAAGCCGCTTAAATTCAGATCCCTATCCAAACCTCTGATTGACGCATACCCGTGCGCGCGCGCACACATGCGCATACACATGCGCAATGGCACTGTGTGCCCTAAAGGCCCCCACCTGTCACCTGCTCCATCTGGTTCACCTTCCTCCCTCCCCAGGTCTCCCGCGGGCTCCTTCCTGGCTGGACTTCTCCCTCCACGCTGGTTCCCTCCCACTGTCCCACAGGAGTATGACTTTCTCCTTCCTGAAGGGCAAAGTGGATCCTGACACCCCCGGCGGTCACTCCCGCTGACCCGTCCTGATTCCTTCACGTGTAGGATGTGACTGCTGCTGACCTCCGGCCACCTCGTTCTCTTGGGTGCTTATTACTCCAGCTAACCTGGGTGGACGCCTCCTCGGTGGTCTTCAGCCCTGGCTACTCACAAGATTTGCCCAGAGATGCCTGGGCTGCACCAGAGACCACGGCATCAGAATCTCTGGGGGTAGAGCCAGGTGCAGTAGCACAGGCCTATAATCTCAGTATTTGGGAGGCTGAGACAGGAGGATCATGGGCTCCGGGCCAGCCTCAGCAACCTAGCAAAGGCCTGTTTCAAAATAAAAATAAATAAATAGAGCCCGGGCATGGTGGTGCACGCTTGTAATCCCAGTACTTGGGAGGCTGAGATCGGAGGATCCGAGTTTGCAGCCAGCCTGAGCTACTTAGTGAGGCTTTACACAACTTAGTGAGACCCTGTTTCAAAATAAAGAATAAAAAATAGGGCTGGGGGTATAACTCGGAGGTAGAATGCCCCTGGGTTCAATCCCCAGTACTACAAAAATAAAATAAAATAAAGAGCTGGGGATGTAGATCAAAGGTTGAATGCCTCTGGCTTCAATCCCCAGTACAAAAGCAAACAAACAAACCAACAAACCTCTGGGGGTGACTCTCTGGCTGCCCTTCTTGAGGCAAGGGTCAGATTCTCGTAGCACATGGTCCTTCACGCGCAGTCTCCTGGTATCAGACTATCTGTGACTGTTGGATGAATGTGGGTCCCCAGCAGACCGTGTGGTCTAGAACGTCAGAACTGGGTTGGGTTTAGCTCACCGTTGTACCCTTTTTTCTTTTTCTTTTTGTAATGGTGTTTGAACCCAGGGGCATTCTATCACCAAGCTACACCTCCAGCCCTTTTTATTTTTCATTTTGAAACTGCTGAGGCTGGCCTGGAACCTGTGATCTTCTGTCTCAGCCTCCCAAGTACTGGGATTACCGGCAGTGTGCGCCACAACGCCCGGCTACCTCATTGTATCCTTATCACCTAATTTAAATAAATGAACCGTAGACCCTCAAAACTTCAATGAATGGAGAAATGAGTGATTCTAGAATCCATGATATTCCCACTACATTGGTGTCTCCTAGACACCAATAAATCTATACTCACTTAGTGTGGGGTTGAGAAGAGATTTAACAGGCTCCCACGGACACCCCTTTTCCCCTCTGGTAAAACACATGCCACTAAGAATCATCAACTCAAGGCATCAAGGATGAGTCCAGCAAGATCCGCAGCAACTGGTTTTAGGAAGCAGGAAGCCTAGCCTTATGCTGAGATTTTCACACAAGCTAGGCATGGTATTGCATACTTGTAATCCCAGTACTTGGGAGGCTGAGACAGGAGGATTGCAGGTTTGAGGCCAGCCTCAGCAACTTAGTGAGGTCCTTAGCAACCTAGTGAGACCTAGTTTCAAAATTAAAAAAAAACAAAGTTGGGCATGGTAGCTCAAGCTTGTAATCCCAGTATTTGGGAGACTGAGACAGGAGGATCGTCAGTTCACGGCCAGCCTCAGCAACTTAGTGAGGACCTCCGCAATTTAGTAAAGACCCTATTTCAAAATACATGAAAAATAAAATAGGACTGGGGGTATAGCTCAGGGTGTTTGGAGTGGGGGGCCTGCTCTGCACAGTCCTGGCTCCGAGGGGTACGTCCACTTACAGAGAGCACACAGCCCTGCCCTCCCTACAGTGCTCAACATGGAACCAGTAATGGCAGGCTGTACTCCATCAGCCCGGGGGGAGGAGCAGGGAATGCAGGCAGCAAAGCTCCTGGTCCCCACCTGGCTCCTGGGCAGGCTCAGACTCGCTCGGTGGTGGCCGCAGAGCCGCTCTCTTTGGCTGTAACGTGCAGCTGCCGGCCGGGACAGCGTCTGCTCCACCCCGACTTCCAGAGCACCTTCATTCTTTTCATTCATTCATTTGTTTCCCTAGGCCCAATCCTGCCTCAGGGACAGGACATGGCACAGCGGTTGGCTCTGCCAGGAAAGCGCCTTTCCTGCCCGGGCGATCATGTGGCTTGGCCTCCCCACCGCCAGCTTTTGTTCCAGCGGCTCCTTCCCCAGGAGCTGCCCCAACTGCTGGGTTTGAAAGTCTGAATCCCCGCCCTGGAAATCCCCACCTCCAGTCTCCTTTATTTTCTTGGCTGAGCTTCTCAGTATCTACACGTTCTGTTTTCTCCAGGTTTACTGCCTGTCCCAGAGGCTCCAGGCAGGCTGCGGGGCCTGGAGGCTTGGTGTCCCTGACCCGGCCCCACTGCCACACGGGAGGCCGAGGTTAAATATTTGCCGGGTGACTGGTGCCCGCTGTGTGCCAGGCGCTCTGCCTGCTGAGGCCTGGGCAGATAAAACATAGAGTTCTTTACCTGCAGAGCAGGTTTACTGACTTTGCAGCCTAGAGAGGAAAAGGCTGTTTCTGAGGGGGTCAGATGCCAGTGGGAAGCCAGGACTCCAGCCTCCTCGCTCCCCAGATGCCCTGTTCTTCAGCCCCCCATGGCTTCTGCTAAAGGAGAAATCCAGATACAATGAAATGTACACGAGAGACTGACACAGAAGCAGCAAGCAGGCCAGGGTGCGAAAGAAGAGGGAGGAAAAACCAGAAGTGGTGGCTCAAGTTTGTAAACCCAGAACTTAGGAGGCTGAGACAGGAGGATCGCAGGTTCTCAGCCAGCCTCAGCAACTTAGTGAGGTGCTCGGGATCTTAGCGAGAGCCTGTTTCAAACTAATAATAAAATAGGGGTGAGGATGTAGCTCAGAGATAGAATGCCCCTGGGTTCAATCCATACAAGAAGGAGGAGGAAAAGGTGGAGGAGGAAGAGGTGGAGGAGGATGGGGAGGGAAGGTGACATGGGGGACATTAGCAAGATTCCAAGAGTGGAGGTGCTGGCTCAGGTCCCAAGCAGAGAAAGGACACGGGGCCTGGGGTCAGTGCAGTGTGACTTGCTGGTCTACCCAGGACAGGGCCTGTGAGTGAGCCAGGACAAGCCCCACCCACCAGCGGGTCCCGGGTGCTGAAGCCCAGGGAGGCTCTCGGGGACAGGGCAGAGGTGACATCACACAGCAGCCGAGCCTCTCATCTCTGGCTGGGACCAAGGAGATGAACTGAAGAGGGAGAAAAAAAATACCCAAAACTAAAGACATAATATAAAATTTCAAATGGGCAAAAGATACCCAATCATTGAGTGAGAACTTCATGACACGAAGAGATGATGCACAGAGAATTACAAATGCTGATGAATACGAGAAGATGTCTCTCTCTTCCTCGCCTGTGTCAAAGAACCGAACGTTAAACAAAACGGGGCCCCTTTCCCTGGCCAGAGTGGGGAGGCGGGTGAAGGAGTCCAACTCAGGTGTGACAGGTGGAGGATCGCCCCCGGACCCTCTACCCTCACTGGGGGAGCAGTCCCTGACCTGTGGCTCCCCAGAGTCTCTCCGTCAAGTCCCCCCCTTTTTGGTATTGGGGATTGAACCCTGGGGCATTCCACCTCTGAGCTGCAGCCCGATCCCCCTTTTTTCTTCAAAGACAGAGATTTATTTTGCAAAGGAAGAAATACTCATTCAAGGGGGAATGCAGTCCAACGCCAAAGTGAGAGAGGCCCTATTTTTTAAAATTTTGAAACAGGAAGCTGGGCGTGGTGGCGCACGTTTGTAATCCCAGCATTCGGGAGGCTGAGACCGGAGGATCCGGGTTCACGGCCAGCCTCAGCTACCTAGTGAGGCACTCCGCAACTTAGTGAGACTCGGTTTCAAAATAAAGAAGAATAAAAAATAGGGCTGGGGGTATAGCTCAGAGGTAGAATGCCCCTGAGTTCAATCCCTAGTACCGCAAAAAAAAAAAAAAAAAAAAAAAATTTTGAAGCAGGGTTTCACCAAGTTGCTGAGGCTGGTCTTGAACCTGTGATCCTCCCGTCTCAGCCTCCCAAGCACTGGGATTACAGGGATGCGCCACTGCGCCCGGCTCTCAAGCCCCCGTTGAAGCCATCTTCCCCATTCCCCATGATGAGCTGAGACTGTGGCCCAGACAGCAGAAGCCCCGGAGGCGAGGCTGAGGGCCAGAGGGTCACAGAGCCCACTTGCCGGCTCTGTCCCAGCTGAGAGAGGAAGTGGATAGGTGAGCCAGGGGCTCCTCAGACCACAACGGCTGGTCCTGACAAAATAAATAAATAAATAAAATGAAGCAGAGAAGGGAGCTTAGGAGTGTGTGCAGGGTGGGTGGGGCTTGAAGAAGGAGAGATCTGCCACACTGGATCCAAGAGGTTGGAAGTGCAAAGGCCCTGAGGTGGGCGTACCTGAAGAGCCAGAGCGGGGGAGAGCCACAAGGAGGGGCTCTCGGCCCTGCGTGAGCGGGGAACATGGTTGTCCTGGGCAAAGGGGTGACAGGCTGCTGAGCACTGAGGGTGGACCACTGATGCCTCCAGGGGGAGACGATGTCACTCGGGCCGCTGAGGACTGTGGGTATTCTGGGGAGGGATGGGAGTCCAGCTGACACCAGAGCCGGACTGTCCCCGCTCTGGAGGGTTCCATTTGAAAAGTTGACTAGACAGACACTGGGGGGCGGAGGCAGGTGGGTGGCTAAGAGGAGATGGAGGAGCAGGAGACTTTGAGACCTGTCAGTGTCCAGACCCCGCAGGGAGCAGAGGAGAGGAGGAGGAGTTGGGGCAGAGGGTAGGAGCAAGGCAGGGGTGGCGCCACCCAAGCAGGCGAGCCATGGAGGTGGCGGCTTCTCAAGGTCGCCGTGGCTGCCACTGGTATGAGGTGACAGAGTCGCCACCGCGCTCAGGTCCTGCAGGCTGCTCCTAACCTTGGCGACAGCAGCTTGCAGCCTGGAGAGACGCTGGCCTGAGAGTGCGGGTGGGGAGGAGAGTTCGGGGAGCAGAGACAGGTCGGGCTGGGCACCAAAGTACAGGTGCTCTCCGGGATGCTCCTCCAAGCGTGCCCCCTGCCGGCCACCAGGGCCGTCTGGGTTGAGAGACCCAAGTCGGCACCTGCCTTCCTGTGCACACTGGGAGACTGCTCCCGGAGCGACAGTCCCCAAGCTCCTCGGGCCATGCAAGTCTTACTCTCTACAAGTCCTCAGGAGGCAGTGTCGGACCTCCCATGCTTTTGTCGGAGGCTGCGGGAGCACTGGTGCCTGGCGGAAGAGGAGCCTGGATGAGGCTGAAGGTCCATGGTGGGACCTGCAGGGCCACCGGCCACTTCCGGGAATGGCTGGCATCCCCCATGGCAGGCGCCCCAAATGAAGCCCCCAGACCAGGAGTCAGGGGTGAGAAGACAGAGAGAAGAGGGACAGGCACCACACGGGAGGAACACTGGGGCTGGGATTCAGGAACCCGGTTTCCATCCTAGCTCTGCGGCTGACTTGCTGGGTGGGCCTCTGGGAAACGCCTCCACCTCTCCGAGTTACTGTAAAATGAGATGTCAAGCGAGGAAAAAAATCGCACCACTCACCGAGCATTTAACTATGCGTGGAGGGCTACGTCAGGTGCCGTGTGGGGTTCCTCAAATCCCCCTTGACCCGGCGAAGCAGGGCTGTGATGACCCTACTCTACAGAGGAGGGGACGTCAGTTCACAGAGGGGGAGAAGCTGGATGTCCACGTCCTTTAGGTGAATAAAGGAAGCAGTCAAGAGCATTTCAATCCAGGACCATGTGATCCAAAGCCTGTGCCCTGTCCCGACACAGCCCCCCAGTGATAGAGATCTTTAGCACCCCAGGGCAGCCAAGGACAGCTGCGCAGACCCCACCAAGAGCTGAGTCTGCTTTGGGCTTAAAGTACAAAGCCTGGGGGAACCCTGAACAGAGGGCTCCAGACTCAAATACCCACCAGAAGCCCCTGGTGGGTTTAAAACTCCTGATGCCAGCTGCCACCCCTAGAGATTCGATTGAGCCCGGCACTGGGATTTTGAGAGCATACTTTGCAAGCCACAGGTCTAGACCCCTCCCTAGGAGCCTGCCGGCCCTGCAGCAGTTCAGCCCTAGCCACCCCCTCAAGTCGGAATCCACGTTTGAATGCCGTCCCTTGGCAGAGGCTGTCCGCTGGGCAGGCCTGTCTGACCCAAAGGACTGGCGCCTAGTGACCCCCGTGGATAAAGTCCTTCGGTGTGGGTTCAGGGGAGGAAAATGCAGGTAGCCTTCGGGGGACAGGGATGAAGGTCTGAAGTAACAGCCCAAAGAGTCACGGAGGTTCAAGGTGGGACACCTGAGGCCTCCACATTCCCAGTGACACACCGAGGGGGGGGTGGCAGGAGTGCTAATGTGGTGTCTTCGTTTACTGTCCCCTCTCACCATGTGAGATGGTTACCATGCTTTTGTGTTTGGGGTGGGACAGAAGGTACTGGGGATTGCACCCAGGGTATTCTACCTCTGAGCTACTCCCCCAGCCCAATTTTCTTTTTTATTTTGAAACAGGGTCTCACTAAGTCGTGGAGAGCCTTGCTAAGTTGCCGAGGCTGGCCTCGAACCTGTGATCCTCCTGTCTCAGCCTCCCAAGTATTGGGATTACAAGTGTCCGCCACCATGCCTGGCTTATGGTGCCCCTTTTAAGGCTGTTCTCAGCAGAAGAGAGAGGCTAAGTAATTCATCGAAGGTCACAGTGAGCCAGGAGTAGAAGGGGGACGAAGAAGGCAGGATTCTCACCCAGGCCTCTGCATTCCTTTCAGCAGGCATTTTCCTTTTCTCTCAGCAGCCCTGAGGGAGGCCTGGGGCCCAGTGGGCTCCCAATTTGGCCTCTCCACACCCAGAATCCCATCATGCCTCTGTCTGTGGGCTTCCTGCCTGAGGGCCCTGAGGTCTTTGGAGGCCAGGAGTTCCCGGATCTGCTTGGTCTGAATTCTAAATACCAAGCACGTGATGAACTCGTCACACCTGACCCAGTTAACAGGCACGCTGGCCCGGGCGACCCAGGCCCGTGTTGGCCTCAGCCACAGGCAGCTGCCAGCCAGGAAACCCTCCATGGCCACCTCCCCTCCTGCCAGGACTGAAAGGAAAGGAAACTGAGCCCACCCCAGAGTGAACCTGGAAGAGTGTCAGGACCGGCTCGTGGCTTATTCGGGGAGGGCTGAGTCGGCTGAAGCTCCATCAGACACGGGAAAGGAACTTCAGGAGGCAGGAGGCCTTCTGGGCACTATCTCCCAGGCAGGGCACCTGGCCTCCTCTAACTGCCGCCATTGGGTGGAAGCCCCTGGGGAGTAGCCTGGTTCATCTGACCTCAGAGCCATCATCATACCTGGCACAAGAGGTGCTCAGAGAATGCCGCCAGAGCCAGGCTTCTGATGCAGCTCAGCCCCTGAATGTGCCTGCCCCCCGTTGCTCAAGAACCAAATCCTCCCAGCTTCCGTAAGTCTCCGCCCATTGGTGAGGTCGCACCCAAACCATGAGGCCAGGTCCCCGTTTTTACAATTTTCTGAACTCCAATCTGCAGCCCTCGGGCCTCCTCAACAGACTCTCCCCGCTCTCCTCAGGCAGGGCTTTGAGACCAGGGATGTCCCCCTGCAGGAAGCACGTCTCAGCTCCGGATGTGGGCAGTGGGGTGGAGAAGCCCCAGCAGGCAGGCTGAGGAGTGGTGCCCCCGCTTCGCAGCCCCCCACTCCGGCAACCACCGATTCTAGCCTGCCTCAAATCCTGTCCCTCCTTCTGCCCTCCAGCTGAGCCAGAAGGAAACTGACTTCTAAGAACTGGTGAGAAGCCAGGAGAACACCAACAAACACAAGTGTGTCAAGAATGACGAATCATGTAGGAAAAGCAGATTCCCAGCGTGGGACAAGCAAAAGGTCAATGGGCTCCTTAGGACAGCCAACAGGAAAGCTCTTTAAATGGTTAAATTCGACAAGGACACCAGGACTACATATTACCATTCTGCCTTTTTTTTTTTTTTTTTTTTTTTGCAGTACTAGGGATCAAGGCAAGCATGTTAGGCAAGCAGCCCACCACTCCATCTTGTAAAGATGATCGGGGCCAGGCCCGTGTGCTGGTGCATGCCTGTAACCCAGTACTTGGGAGGCAGAGACAGGAGGATCCATGAGGTCTGAGGCTAACCTCAGTAACTTAGCCGAGATCCTGTTTCAGAACAAAAAAGAAACAGGGCTGGTGTGTATCTCAGAGGTCGAATGCCCTCGGGTTCAATCCCCAGTCCTACACACACAAAGATGATAAGAGGCCAGAGAAGTTAAAAGATGTAGATCAACTCCACAAAGAACTCAACCTTCATGAGGTTTGGAGCTGCTGGCTAGAAGGGTCTCCTAAGCCTTGAGTGGCACTTGCACTGGTGCTAGGGTTTCTAGAATTCGGTGTCCCACCTCCTCCCCACCTCCTCCCCACCCTTCTCGCCATCCCCAAAGCCCTCACCCTGCCTCCCAGCTGACCTCAAACAGGCTGGAGAGGGGCTGGGCTGGGACCGTCCAACTCATTTCACACATGATGAGACTGAGGGGCCTGCAGAGGTCAGATGACCTGGGGCCCCCTCTGGGCCGCTCAGCCCTCAACAGATCCTGCACCCTGTCTGGGCGGTAAACGGCTCATTCAATGGGTGGAGGCCCTTCAAGTAGGCTCCTCCCAGCGGGGCAGAGACCTGGCCCAGCTAGGTGCAACCCAGGGAGCTCAGGGCTCACAACCAGGCAGAGGGAGAGGCTGGATGAAAACCCTCCTAATGTCCCCTCTGTGTCACCAGCATTTGCAACACAGTGCTCTGCAGGGCTGTTTCCCATGATCCTCTGCATTACAGCAGTTAACACTCTGTTTATGATATGCCAAGCATGTGACACAATGAATGCAATCCTCACAAGAATTTTAGAAGATGCGTACTCCTGCATTTCACAGATGAGGAACCCAGGCGCAGAGAGGTAAGGCAGCTTGCCTAAGAACACACAGCTGGCAAGAGTCAGGATTGAAGCCCAAGCCATTTACCCAGTTTGGCTTGTGAATCCAAAGGGGTATGTCTCTGCAAGATTCCTAGGCTTTTAATGTGTGGCCAGGCAGTGCAGACTCCCAAGAGGACATGACTTGTCATGTACCCCAAACATGTTTCCCCCATTTATCTGATAACTCGTGTGGATACTGTGGGCATGGTGGTGAGCCAGGCAGACGAAGGGGGAGCTTCCCAAGGAGACAGTGTTGCTCAGAGAGGCCTACGCTGAGCTGCAGGGGGGAGCCCTTAACGCATCACAAGTATTTTTAAATTTAACCTTTTTTTAGGTGGAAGTTTTCTAAAATCAGTCAGAGGAAGCGACATGTTCTAAATTTAACTTAGTTCTGAGAGTCAGATTTCCAATTCTGCACATGTTCCCTGCCATCACGAAGGGATGTCCTTGGACTATGAAGGTGAGCAAGCCTTCTTAGCCACACGGGAAAAGAACTGCATGTTAGAATTGTTACTCATCAATCAAGCACCTGTAAGTTATCCCTCAGTATCCCTAGGGGACTGGCTCCAGAGTCATGGGTACCAAAATCTGTGCAGGCTCACATCCCTTACATAAAATGACACAGAGCCAGTACTGGGAGGCTGAGTCAGGAGGATCGCAGTTTGAGGTCAGACTCAGCAATGCAGTGAGACTCTCAGCAATGTAGCGAGACCCTGTTTCTAAATAAAAAATAAAAAGGGCTGGGGGTGTAGCTCAGAGGTAGGATGCCTCTGGGTTGAATCCCCAGTACCAAAAATTAAATAAATAACATAAAATGCACCATATTTGCAGACTATGTTTAGAGAATAATGACAAGGAAAAACTCGTACACACTCAGTAAAGATGCAAGTTTTTTCCTGAATATTTTCAACTCGTGGTTGCTTAAATCTGTGGACATGGGACTTGCAGATAGCGAGAGGTATATATGCCTGACTCTGCAGCAGAGTGCCCAAATGGACCTGGTGTCTGCCCTCATGGGGCATATATTCTATAAGGGAAGGTCACTGCATAATATATAATACACAATTTAAAGCTGATTAGGGGAACCAGGCGTGGTGGCACACGCTTGTAATCCCAGTGCTGGGAGGCTAAGACTGGAGGAATCCAGTTCCCGGCCAGCCTCAGCTACTTAGTGAGACCTTCCGCAACTTTGTGAGACCCTGTTTCAAAATAAAGAATAAAAAATAGGGCTGGGGGTATAGCTCAGAGGTAGAATGTCCCTGGGTTGAATCCCCAGTACCGCAAAAAAAAAAAAAAGCTGATTAGTTTTGAGGAAAAAAGAGCCTCCCAGGGCTCAGAACAAAGAACCTGGCCACAGAAGCACCGTGGGTGTGTGTGTGTGTGGGGGTATACACACACACATGCCCGTGTGCATGGTTTCTGTGTATGTCCTGCACTTGGGGTCCACAGAACGCATGGAGTGTATTTTGAGATATGCTTCACTTTACAATATACTGTCTTTTACTTTCCTTCCCGGGGCCCGGGGGTGTGGGGGTGGGGGGTGGCATAAGTAACTTCACCCAAAGGAAGAGATTTCTGGGTCATTTTGGATTCTGAAGGCCACTCCTACCGCACCTCTTTCCTGCCCCCTTGTGCCTCAGATTCCAAGCAAGTTTCCCACGAGGGGGATTTGGGGAGTTTGCAAATTCAAACAAGACTGGGGTTAAGAACTCAAGTCTCTTTCTTGGGTCTTTATCTGACCCATGAATAACAAAACCGAGCTAGACAGAGTCTTTGGCCTTTCTCTAAGCAGCAGATCTGAGGGTTCATGAGCAGCTGGGGACAGGCCCATGGATTTCAGGGAGGGTCACGCCTGGCTTGCTGCAGCAATGCTTTTCCTGATAGAAACCCCTCCACCCCACCCCAGAAATGGCAGGCAAGTTGAGGGGGGCTATGGTGGAGAGGTCTCCCTGCACAAGTCAGGGGCCACACGACCCGCTGTGCAGGCCTGTAAGCATTCCGTGACTGGAGAGCACCCCGCTCCATCCGGGAGAGCCGGCCTTGCACACAAAGGCTCCCGCCTGAGCCTTCTCCCCCACGCTACCTCCATCAGACGTCACTTCAGTCCATGGCTCTATCCTGACTTGGGTTCCTGTCCTGCCCCTGGGGCAGCGTCTTCCCTAGCTCTGGGGTGGGGGGGAGCTCTCTGGGCCTCTGACAAGTCTGACTTGACTCAGTACTCGTGAGTAGGCAAAGAGTACGGGTGTAGAGTCCGACAGCCCCAGCTCCACCACCAGCAGTCTGAGAGGGTCACCGCCCTCTCAGTGCAGTGTCCTCTGTGAAACAGGCATGGGGACAGCCATGTGCACAGCTGGGGAAGCCCTGCACCCTGCCGGCATGGTGCCCGAGACGGAAACGGCGGTGCAGGAGCTCAAAACGGACAGGGTCTTCCAGGAACAGTCGTGTGGCCCAGCAGGGGGGTTCTCAAAGCAGGGAATCCATATTGGTGCCCTCTGCATGCGTCACAGGGCCTGCCGCCCCTTCCCCGGGCCTGTGCACCTCATCTTCAAGGTGTCCTGGCTTCCCACGGCACCCGCTGATAGCCTTTCCCATGTCTTCCATGCCACCAGGTCTCTTGGGCTCCTGCCTGAGCCCAACTCCTCCCTGCGAGGACCAGGCTCACCAGTCCCCTCCACCCACTGCAGGGCGAGGTTCAGGTGATCCCCCATCAACACAGAAACACGGTACTGTCTCCTCCGCCTCAAGCAGAAAAGCCCCTGCGGCCCCTGCTCCCCCCTCCCCCGCCACTCCTTTCTCTGCTCCCCTCAGCCAAGCTTCTGAAAGGCGCTTGGTGCTCCCCACCTAAGTTCTATCATTTCCTTGGGGGCCCCAGTCCGGAGGCAGGGCTTTGCTCATGTGACTCCCCAGAAGTCCCTCCTGCTCGGGCCACTGAGGCCACCTCCACCGGCCAGTACTTGCTTCTCACTGCAACCACAGCCGCCGGCCCTGGGAGGAGGGAGGCCGCCCTCCCAAGGGAAGGGAAGCCCCCTCTGCCTCTGCATTTCCTGTGCTCCCCCCCCCCAGGGTCTCCCCCATTCTGGGCACCCTCTCTTCCTCTATGCTCACTGTCTTGGGGGTTCCAGGCTTCTGGAGGGCCCCCAAATCTCCACTTCCAGCTGGGTGCTTTCCTCTGAATCTGTATGCTCACCTAGGCCTTCCACCATTCCCTGGGTGTCTAGGCAGAGGTTCCTAAACTCACTTGGCTCACTGCCCTATTTTTTTTTTTTTTTTTTTTTTGTGGTACTGGGGATTGAACCCAGGGGCATTCTAGCTCTGAACTACATCCCTCAGCCCTATTTTATTTGTATTTTGAAACAGGGTCTTGCTAGGTTGATGAGAGTCTCATTACTTGCTGAGACTGTCCTTGAACATGTGATCCTCCTGTCTCAACCTCCTAAGTACTGGAATTATAGGCAGGTGCCACCACACCCAGCTACTACCCTCTTTTCAAGAAAAAAAAAAAAAAAAAAAATATATATATATATATTACTCAGTGCCTCCCTGGACATTGACCTTCTTTAAGCGAATAAACAGAAAGATGCAGTAATACATCTCCTTCTTGTATGTATCTACATTTCACCCCAGCACCCCCCAAGGGGTGGTGTCACTCACTTGGGGAAGCTATGGAAAGGCACCCTGAACTTAACATGCCTGCAGTCTCCCCCACCCCAGGCCCTCTGCAAAAAGGCTGCAACTACTCTCCACTTTGTCACTACAGCAGCTCCACCCAGACAGATGGATGCGCAGGCTTTTAAAAAGGCGGGGGCCTTCTCAAAGTCCCTCTTCTATCCCTCACCCCACACGCAGACGACTTGTGGCTCTGACCTCAAAATAGGTCCAGGATCCCACTGCTAGCTACCGCCCTGCTGCTACCCCCAGCCCAGCCACCGGCTGGCCTGTGTTCCTACTCTGGTCCCTTTCCGTTAGCTCTCAACAGACCAACAGGGTGATTCTTTTATTTTTATTTATTTCATGCCTGTAATCCCAGTACTTGAGAGGCTGAGAAAGGAGGACTGCAGGTTTGAGGCTAGCCTCAGCAACTTTGTGAAGTCCCTCAACAACTTAGTGAGACATGGTTTCGAAAATAAAATAAAATAGGTCTGGGGATATAGCTCAGAGGTAGAGTGTTCCTGGCTTCAATCCCCAGCACAAGAATGTTACTTAATTAGATGGGCACCCTCCCGTTGTTACTCTAGAAATCTCTATCCCCCTTCCCTATTTTACTTCTATCTATAGCATTCACCATCATATACTCCACGTACTTACTTGCGTACTCTCTGACACTAGACCGTAAGTTCCACAGAGAAAAGGATTTCTTTGATTTTGTCCACTGCTATACCCTCCGGCATCTAAACAGTGCTGGCACCAACGGCAAGCCTGGGCCTGTTACCGAATGAGGCATGAACGGTCGGCCAAGACCCGCGCTGCCTCTCCTGACTAGATGACATCCACTCTGCACCACCCAGGGGCTCTACTTTTCAAAGCGGGGTGAAAACTCAAGACACTTGTAAAAAAAAGACCCGAGTACACAATCTTTCTACAGACCTTCACCCTGCCCCCGCACGTTTTTAATTGTTTCTCAGCCACACCTAATTGGATTGCAATTTTTAAGCAAATTATGAGCCTTTCTAAGCATTCGACTGATCTTCAAGTTGTTTTATAAACAACTTGGTGCGTTCAGGGTTTGGATAACGCCTAATTAAATCACACAAGCACAATCATAACACGAGCCAGCGGCACGAACAGGTTTGGGAACAAAATACAACCAATCTTTGACGGGCATTTCAGGAGGCTGCTGGGAACCCAAGGGCACAGGCAAGGGTCAGGATTTTGGGACAATGGAGGGTGCTCATTCGTAGGCTGGAGTTAAACTAAAGGCAACCGAGTTCCAACCATGTCGTTTCATCATTTTACCTACAGTTGGTGTTCTAACAAAAGCTTAGAAGGCTTTCTGGTACCACCCCGTCCTCTCCAGCCCAGTGCCTTGCAAGCGTTCCTATGTCAGTTATCCTTAGGCAGTGGTGCACATGGCTGAGGAGAAGACCTGCTTCCCTTGAGGGCGCATGTGTCATCCTTGGCAGAACCACCTTACCAGGCAGCTCATGGTGGAGAAACCGCCCAGGGGAGGGGTCCAGCTTTTGGAGCAGCCTGACTCAACACAGCCCAGGCAAGCGGCACTGCAAAATCCGATGGGCGTGGAAGCTCTAACAAGGAGGGGATTCGTTATTTTGGGCAGAAATAAGAGGACGTGCAAGGGAAGTCACCCGGTGTCGTGGATTGGGGATGGCTCTCCTGGAGAGGGAACCTTAGGAGATGTGTCAGGAGGAGGAATGAAAGCAGATGCCAGAAAGAGAGTGACCCCATCTTCAGGTCCAAAAATTGGGGAAAAAAATGACCTAACACTCTAAGGAGTATCTGAATAGTTCTACTGCACGAGGTTTGGGATGTTCAATCACAGGCAGCCGGCATGTGAGGGCTTGGGTCTTTGGTATGTGTGCCAGTATAGATTGGGAAGAGAAGAATGTCTCCAATTTTTTAATTAAAGCTGTGCTATAATGGACTTCTAACTTCTGGCACACAATTTCATTCTGTTTATAGTTTAATGATCAGCTGTTTTTGTTTTTGTTTTTTTTTACTGGGAAGTGAACCTAGGAGAATTCTATCTCTGAGCTATATCTCCAGCTCTATTTTACTTTGTATATTCTGAAGGAGAGTCAAAGTTACCATGTGTTGGCCTTGAACCTGTGATCCTCCTATGTTAGCCTTCTAAGTACTGGAATTACAGTATCTTTAATACAGATTATAATTAGCTATCACCAAATAACTGATCCTTTTTTTAAAAACTTGATTTTAATTGATCACTTATCAAAAGAGTGTTGTCTATTTAGTGGCAACTAATGCACCGAGTTTTGCATTTTAAACTCAAAAGGTAGGGTCAAGCAGGTAAGTCACTGGAGTGGTAGCTCGACTCTATTATCCTTGGAGACGTCCTTTTTTTTCCCCTTTGTATTCAATTATTCCACAAATCCTGAGTGCCTGGCCCTGCAGCAGGTGCAGGGTATGTGATAAACACACTGCTCCTGGGTAATGACCAAAGTTCATGTCTCCTCCTCTGAAAGGCACAAAGAGTAACAATGGACAATTCAGCGAATCCTCAATTCCTTCTCAGTTAAGACACTTAGACGTGTCCTCTACTTGCTTTTTTTTTTTTTTTGCAGTACTGGGGATTGAACTCAGGGGCATTCTACCTCCAAGCTATACCCCCAGCCCTATTTTTTATTCTTTATTTTGAAGCAGGGTCTCATTAAGTTGCAGAGGGCCTCACTAAGCAGCTGAGGCTGGCCTCGAACCTGGATCCTCTGGTCTCAGCCTCCCGAATGCTGGGATTACAAGTGTGCACCACCACGCCTGCTTGTCCTCTACTTTCAAGCTGCCCTGGCTTATCTGTCACTGCATGAGAGGCTGAGACAGGAGGATCACCCAGGTTTGTGGCTAGCCTCAGCAACTTAGGCCCTCTGAAACTTCGTGAGATACTATTTCAAAATAAAAAAATAAAAGGGCTGAGAGTATAGCTCAGAAGTAGAATTCCCCTGGGTTCAATCCCCAGTACAAAAGAACAAAAAGGGAATAAGGTGTTCTGAGAACTGATACTATAAATCAAAGAGATTATAAATAGGCAAAGGAAAAGAATTTAAAATTAAAAGTCCAAAGCATAATCAAAGTGTTGAGATGCTGGGTGTGGTGGCACATGCCTGTAATCCCAGTACTTGGGAGGTTGAGACAGGAGGATCGCAGATTCGAAGCCAGCCTCAGCAATTTAGTGAGACTGTTTCAAAATAAAAAATAAAAATTAGGGCTAGGATTGTGGCTTGGAGGTAGAATGCCACTGGGTTCAATCCCTAGTACTACAAATAAAGTGTTGAGATGGGTGATACACATTACTCATTTCCCTTGTGAAGATGGCAAGGACTCTGAAGTCTGGCGAACACTCATTTGAGAGTCTGATACCATGAAGATTTTGAAGCCCTACCCCAGAGATTACAGGTTAGTGGATCTGAAACTTAATCAATCACTTCAGTGATTTTGGAGTAGGTGGTCCACTGAGCCAATATTGGTGACATAATATAAACTAGGACCCCTTACATACCTGGAGCACAGGCAGGAAATGGAAGTTTCTCCAGCTAAAATTAACAAGACTATTCACACTAGACAAGCAAAATATTCTCCCCTGGCCTTGTGTGTTGTATACAACTCACAATGTCACCTTAATAAAACACTAAAAGTGAGCTGGCAGTAATGGGCTCTACTGTAACTTTAAAAAATATTTTAGAGAATATAAACATGCCATTAATTATAGTGACGAAATAACTTAGCCTAGCATGTGCTTCAACTGAAGTACATGACATCAGTTTATTGAGATATATGGAAATGGTTGGTTCCTACACGAAGGGCAGTTACATTGACTTGACTCCACCAAACTCTCTTGTAAAATTCACCAGAAGGAACCTAAAATATGAATGAAAACAGTAAAAGTCTAAAATGCGTACCTCACAAACCTATACACTGGCTATTAGAGAAGTTCTGAAAAACTTCTGGAGCAACACCCCAAATCAGGCAGAGAAACCAGATCAGCCTTGGGTGACAAACTTCAGGCGCCTCCAACTGCCTACAGCTGTCAAGATGCAGCCACTTGTTAGCGCTGGGCACCAAACAGAATGCCTACTCTAATCATAGATGAAAGGATGTTGAGTGGTAAAAAGAAGAAACTATTCTGTCTTCACCTGGCAACGGACTGTCACGGACGGAGGGATTCATTACACTTGTACCCAAATGTCCGTTCTCCACAAGTCACTTCTCTAGTGCATGCTTTCAGAGCTTAGAAGACAAAAAAGCAGTCTGTATGTTTGTCACACTAAACACTCTATCTAGAGGTCACCCGTGCAGCAATGTCACTTACTAACAAAGAAATGAGAGGCAAGACAGTGAATGGTAAAAACCAGGTCAGGAATCCCCCTTCTGGAATTCATGTACTTTGCTTCCAGGGGAGCTCTGTGGAGCTCCTGCAGGCTCCCGCCTCTTTATTCTCACATGACATTAACAGGACCGCCTGCCTAAGTCTGAAGGAGGCCAGGAGTGTCACACAACAGATCAAAGAAATGGACTCCCCGCTCTACCCCTTAATAGCTGCAACCTCATGCAAACTGATTAACTTCATGCCTCAGTTTCCCCCCTATGTAACATGGGGGGACGTTAAAGTATTCACTTCATAGGCTTGTTGGGAAGACTAAACGGGGTAACACGTGCAAGCCCTTAAAATGGTGGCTAGAGGAACTTTGAACTATCAGCCATCGTTCTCACATTATTATTTCAGTCAATCGGGGCTCTTTCGTTGTCTTAGTTTTATAGAGCTAATGAAATGTTTTCTTCTGAACCTAGGCCTTTTAAAAATTTATATTTGGCTTTGAAGTCCCAAACTAAGACATAAAAAGTTAGGCGGAGGAGTGAGAGTAAGAATGAATCACTTTTTTTTTTTCTTACTTTGACTTGAAAAATGATTTCCTGTCTTTACAGCTTGCTTTTCTTCTCTTGTGTGTGTGTGTGGTGGGGGGGGCACCTGCCATGGGAAGGGAGCAACAGGGGTCCCTAAACAAATAGCACTGGCCCTGCTGAGGCCCCCCGGTGTCACTGGTGGCAGAACTAGAGGGGTCAAGGCCACTGGAGGGCCTTCTCTCCAGGCACAGGCAAGAGATAAAGAATGTTTTGGTGACTACAACCTAGGGCATCATGGAATCCCACGTGGCATGTGCATTGAACACCAGACACTTCAGAATCCAATTGAGATCCAAGAAGACACCTTTCAATAACACTGCTAATGACAGCAGCTAACATGGATGGCACTCGCTCTGACCGGCAGCATCTGAGGGGAATGGGTTGTCTTCACAGTGATCCTTTTGCAGTCAGATGGATCACTCCCATTTTACAGAAAGAAAAATGGACTGAGAGAAGTGGCAGAGATGAAGACTCCAGAATGGGCCCAGGATAAAACCAGGATTCAAAGAGTTTATTCAACAAGTGTTTACTGAGCAACTACTCCCATGCCAGAAAGTTCCAGATGCTGGAAAATGTAGCCCTGAACACATATTCTGCCTGTGTAGAATTCGAATTCGGAGGGAAAGACAGACAAGAAACCAAAGGTACGAGAATGCAAGGATGGCTTAAGCACCATGAAGAACAGGAAAGCAGACTGAGGAACATGGTTGTGCCCACACATTCTATGAGATGTTTCCTCATCTCTGTGACCTCTTTTCTTTTTCAGGGCTTTTGAAAAGTATGAGTAGTTTCTTCAGTAGCCTCCTCCAAAGTTAAGCAGCACCTATGTCTTGTCTCTTCCCACCCAGGGCCAGGTTACTACAGCCTGGCAGTTAACTTCATGACACCTTTCCATGTCTGCTACTGTAAACACTGTGATACTGAGCAGCATCAGAAGTCACTGCCAAAGCCGGATGTGGTGGCGCACGCTTGTAATCCTAGCATTCGGGAGGCTGAGACCGGAGGATCCGGGTTCGCGGCCAGCCTCAGCTACCTAGTGAGGCCCTCCACAACTTAGTGAGACTTGGTTTCAAAATAAAGAATAAAAAATAAGGCTGGGGGTATAGCTCGGGGGTAGAATGCCCTGAGTTCAACTCCTAGTACCGCAAAAAAAAAAAAAAGTCACTGCCAGCGACATCCAGGAGACCAGCGTCACCCCAGCCACCAGCCGAGTCCTTCCTACAGGAACACACACCCCCTCACCTGACACAGCGACGGAAAGGATGGGGGTGTACTCCCACTGCAGAGTAGGAAGCCCATTACAAAGGCTACCCAGGGAACGGAACTCCAGATTGAACTTCTCAGCAACAAAACCATGCTCTAGAGGATGACATTCGAATCAGCCAGCATTTGAAGAATACGAGTATTCCTCTAAAACCCAAGAGAAGGCCGGGCGTGGTGGCGCACACTTGTAATCCCAGCATTTGGGAGGCTGAGACCGGAGGATCCGGGTTCACGGCCAGCCTCAGCTACCTAGTGAGGCACTCTGCAACTGAGACCTGGTTTCAAAATAAAGAATAAAAAAATAG
Organism: Graphiurus murinus; assembly: GCA_004027655.1. Classification (NCBI taxonomy): domain Eukaryota; kingdom Metazoa; phylum Chordata; class Mammalia; order Rodentia; family Gliridae; genus Graphiurus; species Graphiurus murinus. The sequence continues at coordinate 127,703 of PVLC010001405.1, forward strand.
GGCTGGGGCTGTAGCTCAGAGGTAGAATGCTCCCGGGTTCCATCCCCAATACCGCAAAAAATAAATAAATAACTAAATAACTAAATAAATAAAACCCAAGAGAGCTAGGTGGCTTTTACACTGCAGCTGCATGCAGGAGCTTTGGGATCAGCTGGCCAGGTTTGACGTCCCCACTTATACTTATGGGACACAATCCAAGTGACGTCTCCCCTGACTTTATAAATGAGAATACAATGTCCCTCGGGTCGGGGGAGAGCTCGACATGAGTCAAGCCATGAGATGCACTCAGAACAGAACCCCACACGTAAGGACATCCTGCCACTACATACTCAATGCCCTCCACTGTGGTCAGCTGCACTCCGAGGGTCCTAAGTCCCAGTGTACAAGGTTCTCTCTGGCCACAGGGCAGAGTCCACCACACATACAGCCTAACACCCTGATGATCCAGTTTGACCGCCGTGCAAAGATGTTTTCTGAATGGCTGACCGAATGAATCACTACAGGAGAATGTGCCCAAATTCACAAATCCAATAATAGCTTGGAAATAGAAGCCATCTGCAAACATTCCTACGCTCTAGCCGGACTGGCAAGGATTGGATGTGATTATAAAAAGCAAGTGAGAAGAGCATCTTACTGCCAGGAAAACTGAACCCATATGAGTTTTAAATAACTTCATTCCAATAAAGAATATTAAAATATTATATTTTGGCAAAATTGAGCATTAAGAAATTGCTTTAAGCTGGAAATCTGTCTTTAAGTTTCAAGTTGAAACCACAACTGTATCCTAAGGCCTAAATACTCTTGTTAGTCACTTACCTGTGCAGCAAATTCCAGGTCTTTTGAGAGAGAGAAGAGTCCTGTTTAAAATTTACATTTAGATTTAATGCTAAGGCTCAGTAGCTATTTAAGTATATTCTAGATTGTACAGGAGGCTCCTGTCGAAACACTGATATGGAAATATTCTTAGCTGAAATGTACTGAACAGAACACAAGCCAGATCCTGTTGTTACCTAAGTGACACTCCAGTTCTCGCTCCATCATTTACTCAGGTAGCAGGGGCTCAGAAACACGGCTTCACTAGTGGCTTCCTGCTGCAGATTGTTAGCTGAACATGGACTGGCACATTTGGGCACTAATGTCTTCCATAAAATGTATATATTCCCTGCAACATCTGCCTGAGTTTCATATCACTTTCTACCAAAAAGAGTTTAAAAGAAATCCAGCTGGCACAAGTGAGGCAGAAAACACAAGCATGTACAAAATCTCATTACTGCAACGGGTCAAGTTAACTCTAATAAAAGTATTTCCAGGCCCCTTTAACAGCTCACAATTGGATGTGATTCCTGCAACAGCAGCACGTAATTGAATGCAGAGTCGTGATGGTTTTTCCAATTCTTATTCTTAGTCCAGAAAGTAAATGAAGCCTGCAAATCCACTCCAGGCCTTAATCCTGTCATTTAAAAATAATTTTCTACAGGAAGTTTGTTTTGCACAGGATGCACTATTTCCCACAATGGGGAGGTGAGCCTAGACTGGCTGTTTTGGGGCTAGCACTCAGCAGGTCAAGGTTCCCCAGTAGCATCTGAGGAGGCTCCTGATGGCTCCCAGATGCCTTCTTTAGCACCGTGTTCAAACCCAAAGGGAGTTATGATAATGAGCTTGGTTTGTGGTGAGCACACTGTTGTACGAGGCAGATGGCTCCAAAAGCCAATGTGACTGACCCAAACTTACTGGTCTGTGATGGGGGTAGAGGATACTTCACCGTAAGGAGGGAAAGTGGACATGGACCAGCCTCGCAGCAGCTCAACTAAGGAGCAGCCTCCCTGACCCAGAAGACCACCTTACCCACTCACGCAACTGCTCTACAGGTTCAAATGCTGGGAAAGCCTTTAACAAAAGTAGTATCAAAGTCTGTATTCTGCATGTAAAAGGAAAAAAAAAAACAACAACATAGATGATCAGGATGGCATGGCCTGAGGCAGTTCAAATCCCAACTGGTACTTGTATGCCTTTAGGACATTTCCTTCTAACGCTGTTCCTTGCCTGCAAATGACAACAACCTCATGGTGCGACAGACAAGATTCCTATTTCAAAAATCCTTCACACAGCACCTAGCACTGGAAAGACACACCGAATTCACCGTGAAGCTCCCTCAAATCACCTCCAACACCCCTGGGAGAGAAAGGGGCATGGCAAGGCCAGCAACAGAAGTGAGGTGGAGCAGGGTGGTGGTAAATGCGGGACCAACCACGAACAGTTTACATTTTCCTTCCCAACATCACACCCACTCGCAAATCTTTTTTTTTTTTTTTTTTTGGCACTGGATGTTTTAAGTCTAGAATTTTAATGGTAACACAGATGTCATCTTCCTCAGCAATCTGGATCTCATCTCTATTATTTCTTATCCCACAACACTGTTATTCACAATCCTGCTTGCAAGGCAGGCCCTGTGGCAGGAAAGGCTCAAGCACCAGAAGGGGGCCGGCCTTGGGATCAACACAAGCCAGGGAGAGGCTGCAGAGCAGGCCACTCGCTGTCCCCTCGGGCCTGCCCCCTCTCCTGGCCATTGGTGCACACACTGTTGAGCCCAGGTGTCAAGATGGCTCCAGACCAGCCCCACAGCCTCTGGACAAGCAGGAGTAACAGTGCCTGCCCTGGAGTGTGATTATAAGGGTTACACCGGCACCATGAGACTCAAAGGAGAATACATAGTACTAGCAATTAAGAGCTGCACATACTTGCTACTTCTCCAATATAAGTTCAGAAAATCTTAAGTGTGCACTGCAACTCCCCAGAGCCTTTAAAGTACAGACTGCTCAGCATCAACCCCACCTCCACCAACTGATCTGAAGTTTCAAAAACTGGCAACCCTGGAACTAGCTGTTTTGGGTGGTACTGGGGATTGAACCCAGAAGCATTCTACCTCTGAGCTACATCCTCAGCCCTGTTTATTGGTACTGGGGACTGAACCCAGGGGCATTCTCTGAACTATACCCATTGCTCTATTTAATTTGAAACAGGGTCTTGCTAAGTTGCTGAGGCTGGTCCTGAACCCGTGATCCTCCCATCTCAGCCTCCCAAGTACAGGGATTACAGGCATGCACTGCCAAGCCCGGCTGGGACTGACAGTTTTGACAGGCTTAGAAAGCACTGGGCCAGAGGGCAGGGTCTTTTGAAGTCTAAAGTATGAATGGGATGCCCACACTTTCAAATGCACCCTCAGCAGTGCTTTAGCAGAACATTCCGAGAGCCTAGATCCTCAAGCAGTAACTGTAGGCTTGGAGCCACCAGGGAGGAAAGGGGAGGGCTGTCGGGCCTGGAAAGCCCCAAAGAGCAACAGATCCTTTTCCTAGTCCTAGTCCCCGGAGCTTTCAATGAAGCCTTTATGTTCATAGCAACCCTCTTCTCACCTCCCTGTGCTCTAATCTACTTTCAAGATAAATTGCCCTTTATGAATTTTTTTTATGGATATACCAATCTATTCAAAGTGAGCGTTGCTAGCAAATAAAAATCCACATGATAAAATATCAAATGCATTAAATGAGCTATAATTTTAAAAGTCCCAAGTATTAAAGGTTTGCACCTGTCCAAATGGCAGCCCTCAAACTCGGAGCTAAAAGTATCTTCTTGACTGTCTAGCTTTGAGGAACTGTGGCAAAGGGAGGAGGCCTTGAAAACGAAGTATTACAAAGAGGGGAAGGCCACCAGGAAAACATACGCTCGGGTTGGGATTTTCATCCACTGAGGACGTACCTAGAACACGGCCTGGCATATATACTAAATACTCTGTAAACTAAGTGAACGCTAGAGAGCTTTCTGGTAGAAAGGACCTGTAACAACAAAGCTAAAATAGCCAGCCTAGACAGGGATTCACCATTGCAAACACTGTGAGGTACTTTGAAATAGTGGGAGAGACAGAGGCTTTAGTTATTAGCTTTTTAATTTTTAAAAATGTTTAGCCCTATAGAGTAAAAGCAGTCCAAATGGAGTTCCTTCTGGATGAGATGGGTGTTGGGCGATTTGTTAAGGATTTCTCCATTCAGTACATAGAGGCTTCCAGGCACTGTCAGAGTGGACACCATGGCAAACGAGAAACTCAACCACTGCCTGCCTAGTGTGGGAGCCTGAAAACACCCATATGCAGTAAATGCTCAAGAGACCATCTCGCCCACTCCCCACTTTCTGCAGATTAGGAACTACGATCCAGCAAACAGAAGAACTTGACCAAAGTTAACCTACCAAAGCCGGGAAAATGGAAGATGCTTGTGAACTTCCTACTTACAGAGGGCTAAAGGGACAGATGAATGAGGAGCAGATGGGCTAGGACAGAAACCCAGACTGGCTTCCCAGAGGAGCGCTGTCTTACAATGTTCAGCTCCACGCTATTCAACACAGTGCAACATTTAAGACTACTAACTACACTGAGCTAGATATGGGGCTGCACGCCTGTAATCTCAGCACCTGGGAGTCTAAGACAGGAGGATTGCAGTTAAAGGAAAGCCTCATCAATATAGCATTACTCTGCAACCTAGTAAGACCATTTTTTTTGTTTGTTTGTTTCCCCCAAAACAAATTAAAAAGGGCTGGGTGTGTAGCCCAAAAGAAATGCCCCTGGGCTCAATTCCCAGTACACACACACACTGAAGGCCATTTTCTAACTCCCATCAATGTCTCTCTTCCTCTTTGGGTTTTGTAAGGTAGGAGCCTCCAAGGGAAACTGGTCATGCCTGCACCACCTTCTCCAAAGAACGAACTACAGACAGAAGCTGGGCGTGGTGGCGCAGGCTTGTAATCCCAGCATTCGGGAGGCTGAGACCAGAGGATCCGGGTTCGCGGCCAGCCTCAGCTACCTAGTGAGGCACTCAGCAACTTAGTGAGACTCGGTTTCAAAATAAAAGAATAAAAAATAGGGCTGGGGGTATAGTTCGGAGGTAGAATGCCCCTGAGTTCAATCCCCAGTACCGCAAAAAAAAAAAAAAAAACCACGAACTACAGACAGTGAGTGTTAGGATCAAATGTACTATGGTGATGGACTATAGGAAACCACTTTTAATCTTTAAAAAACTGCCAGTTTGAAGGAACTTTAACACAAATGCTATAATTTCTTGGTTCATTCTCGGAAGAGACCCATAAAAATAAAATCGACCCACATACTAAACTGTCAGCAGGCACAGAGAAAACTGAGACCCAATATATGAAATTCTTTATTTCACTCTTACCAAAGTAACTTTGTTCACAAGGTACTTCTTGATACCACTGTCCAATTACACATCTACCCTTTAGATAGGATATAGCAAATGGAATTAGAAAATGTCCAGTTAATGCCAAACAGAAACAGGTGAGAGGCCCCATGGCTGACTACAAGCCACAGTTAGACAACTGTCCTCTTACTTCCCCCATGTTCCCAATTATGTACAAAATGCAGTCCTTTCACAAGTGTTTAGAAAGTTTTTATTGGTTACAATTATATAAAATGTATCATTCAAATTCTCTCCTGTTTATTGTTTGCAGTAACAGCATAAAAAAATCTGTTTTATACATCTGACAAGCTGATGATGTATTCATGCTAGAAGGGGAAGGCAGCAAATACCACTCTTATCTATAATTAACTCCTCTTTCTCTCTCTCTCAAGGCTACATTGGTTAAAATCAAGGAACAATCCCTTTTGTATGTCAAGTTGTAAATTTTAATGTTTTCATTAGAATAGTCTTTTATAGCACTCTCCAACAAGAAGCAATAAAATAACTAACAGCAAAACTTCAATATAAGAACACTCTCCGGATTAACAATGCAAACAAAAATGTAAAATGTAAATCACATATAATACAATTGAAGCGTCCAAAACAATTTAAATAATTTTAAATATTTTATTTTTTAAACTGCTACAAATGCTTTATACAATATTTCAACATAAAGTCCCCATAACAGAAATGTAACAAAATGGGAATGATAGTGAAAGGGTTAAAGTGGCACAAATTCACTAAAGTATTAAACTACAAATTTTAAGAGGTAGATTACTTTTAAAGTTGAGAACAAAAACAGTATGAATAAAATCTAACCATTTTCCACCAACTCAGTCATTAATCTGAGAGAAGGCATAAAAAGGAATGGAGAAATGATACTCATATACTTTGGAAAAAGCCAATTTGTTTTTAATCTCCATCAGAGATTGAAGTGTAAAACCTGGTGTGTAAATTCATTGATACTTATGTGTAGACATCTATCTATACAGGCCTGGGATGCATCCTGTGATTGATATATTGCTACACAGTCTCTCATAATATAATAGCTATAAATTAGTGCCAGATAACAATGTGAGAGAATAATGTCCATTTGGATATATAAACATGACACTAGAAGAAGCATAAAAAGTATTTCATATCCAATTTGGTTATCTCTCTGTTATGCTGGCAATCTGCTTGTGATTAAAAAAAAATTAGGGCAGGAGATCAGCTAAATGCCTGTCTATAATTTATTTAAAAGGAAGGCATCAAGAGCTGGTGTGTGAGAAAAGGTTTTAAAATGAATGTATCTGATCTGTCATCCCTGAAATCTACAATAAACTACTGATAAAACAGACAACTTGCTTTGCAAGGTTCAGTTCAAATCATTCCCTTCTCTGCTATGTGCCAAAAACAAGGGCCACACACACCACGCAGATCTGAGTTACCAGTCCTGTGATGAGGAGCCAGTTCATCTAGCCCGTTTTACGGCGCCCTTCTCTTTGGATCTCAAACACTCTGGAGCCCAACACACAAACTGGCACCACTGAAGGAGCAGATGCCTGACCCTACCCAGGGCAGCAAGAAGCCTGCCGGCAATCGGTTGTGTGTTACGAGTTTTGAATCAGCTTCAACTGGTCTTGCAAGCTTGGTAGATTTCGTATCCTTTGTCGTAGTGCTTATTCTAAGTTGAGCATGCAATATCTTTTAGTCAATTAAGATTTGTTTTGTTTTGGGGACTTTTCTACAGGAAGTTCCTAGAAAATAAGAAAACTGAAGATAAATGACAACATAACATAACCTTGTATGAATTGACCATGTTAAAGAAAAAGGTGAGGAGACCATAAGACAAATGTTATCAAGACAGCAACACATCAATGATTCTGAAGGTATTCAGGAACTCAGGTGTCTTACTCCAAAGACATATGCCAGTAGAATTGCCAGCAGAACCATTTCTGACTCCGTTCACCTAAATGGGAAAACCTGGTTTGGCATTTCATTTTGCTTCTCTATCTTGACATTTTCTGGGCTGGCAACAATGGAACTCAGTGCAAATAGAAAAATTTTGCTCTATAAGGAGCACTAAAAAAAATGTAATAACACCTGGGATTTACAAGGTCAAAAGGGTAAGAGTGAGTGGGGAATGTACCTCTTTCATTCTCTTAGTGCCTTACTGAAGCCATGGGAATGAACCCTTAGCACCAGATCTAAATTCAGTGCCAAGAAGTCTCAGGTGGGTTGTGACTGCTAACTCAGAGCAGGTAGGTCACTAAGTAAGAGCTGGGCCAGAAGCTAAGCACGTCTGCTCTCCTCTGCTGCTTGTCCTAAGGAAACGATCAGAGCATGTGGCTTATTTACATTCTCAATGGCACGATGGCTGGTGCTTCAGAAAGTGACCAACGAACAAACTCTGCTGAGCCCTCAGTATTACACAGAAAACTCCAGCCACATTCATGTGCCTGATGACAAGCATACCCTTGAGCAACCGTGAACCCCAAACTGGCTTTCCCATGTAAACCACGTTGAGTACTGGGACCAGCTCACAATCAAGGCTGGCTGTAAAGATCACAGGAAAAGGATGTGTGGTAGGTCTGTGACTAGACCCCGAGTATGCAACACGCTGAGGAAAGCAAAAACCACTGAAATACAGTGAAAACAAGTATTTCTCAATACATCATAGATGTCTTGCATCATGAAATCATCTCTAAACAAAATTTAGAAGTAGAAATACACTGAAACAGGAAGACAACTGTAAGTAAAACAACTTATTAACGTAACAAAACAAATATGTGTCAAAGATGAAAACAACACTAGAATAGCCCTAAGTGAGACACTAATGACAACTGTCATACATATTTCCCAGGTCTGTATTGAGGTTTCCCAGTTTTATACTAAGTTTGCTATAAAGTACTAAAAAGACCAAAACTAACTCTTTGAAGATTTTGCACCCAGGGAGTCAAAATTAACTGGAACAAACAAGAGACACACTCTTTTAGGCTTTTTAGCTCTGTGTCGCTTTAAGGGTTCTTTAAAGTACTGGGTGAGTAAGAGGCTAAGTAAATAAACTTTATAAATGCAAAGTTAATCAGTGAGCTTTCCTTTAGAGTACCTAAGGCGTTTTTCCTATCAGTTTTACTCCTAAACTATATAAATGGGATTCAGTATAAAACAACTGATTCATTTAGATAATACTGGAGACAAAAAGATGCAGTACATTCTAAAGCATCAACCACCTAGGGGGTGTTTTTTCAGTACAATCTGTGGAAATGACAGCATATTCCAGTTAGGGCACAGAAACTTAAACAGGACTCCGCTCGGTAACGTCCTGTTGGCGTGGACACAGGTTGAGCACCGCAGGTACTCAGTTAAACTGCTAGAGGAAGGCAGCTCTGATGGCCGAGAGACAGAGATAACCTCCACAATGCTACCTATGCACACGCCTGGGCCAGAGACTACATGTTGATGAGATCTTGGCAACTGAATATTTAATACATTTTTAAATAGCTATTAAAACATCTGACCCTTCAGTCCTACAGTAAATCAGTTAAATCAGCCTTGGTTAATGATCTACTCTACATCTTTCTTAAGCTATGATTTAAGACATACCAGCAGCAAGAATTTTATCAATAACACAGTGACAATGGTGTCCTCATGACCTCTCCAAAACAGCAGTCACTCCACAGTTATCCCAGACACCAAAAATTACAACCATGAAAACCCAGAGTCAGGTCAGGCTACATGCTCTGAAAAGACAAGACTTAAAAGCATTTGCAGAAATGCCATCTGATGACGAATAATCTCACATAAGAATGACCTGTAGGCATAATTCATGAAACAGCAGGAACTCCAAGAATGTGCATCACTCAGGTTAAACAACTCAGAAAGCCTGAGAAGCCAATGTAACAAATTTAACTACAGCTGAACCTTTTCATCTGTCACCAAGAACTGGTCTTAACATAGGGAGAGCATGGAATAAGCAGAAAAGCCACCACAAACCTAAGACAAACCCTTCCCTCAATACTAGGGCCAATGGCACTGCCGAATGAAGTTGACCTGCCCTGGGTGCCACACATGCCTCCAAGAACCTCAAGGTCCTGCTCCCTACAGCTCCAAGCACTTTCTCCTGTCCCTCTTCCCCTTTGGAGCCTGGCTTGCTTATCACCTATGGCTGGAAGGGGGAGAGGAACATCAGGCATCCTTAAGAAATATAGTGTTTTGTTCATTTTTAAAATTCAAATACTGGCAATGAAAGAAAGCATGGATAACAAAAGTAGCCCCAGTTATTAATAACTATGCTTAAGTCACAGAAACATTAAACAAGTTTGCAATGTGGTCTGCTTAACCTAAGAAATGATCTATGATTGGGAATAATAAAGTGACACTGAGATATTACCCAAGATATGAAGGAAGTTTGAGAGAACTTCATCTTTTCACATAGGAAACTTTTGAGAGCTTCTCCGTGGTTTCAAATTCAATTCATACCTGGCCCTAGTAAAGAAATGGTACCACTTTGTGAGTCTGAAATACAAGCTATTTATTCATCTCTGCAGAGGCCAAAGCAATGACCCTTTACACTTATGACTTATGCAATAGCCATTTTTATCTTTCAAATGCTCAGGTCAAAATTTTACAGGAAAAACAAGAACACCCAAGGGCAAACCTACTGTTTTCTTCAGTTCTTACCTCCCCAAACTCTGAGCTTACCTGAAGTCCTTCAACTCCTGCCTGGCACTGCTGTCCTCTCTCCTGCTCTCACTCACGTCCGCGGCAGCAGCCAGCTGAAGGCTTCGGGTGATTGGCCCCCCACTCCTTTCTCGAGATTTTACATTGAACCGGTCTGTTCTTTTCTTACTCGCCAAGGCAGACTTGCTTTGTAAAACAGCTTTGCTTTTTTGTACCCTCACGTGCAGGCTCCGTGATGTTTTGCTCGAGAGCTGAGCAGAATGATTCTTGGCCACCGCTTTGGGTTTTTTTCCCTCGCTATGAGTTATTCTGGCCATTCTTACAGGGCTGGAGTTCCTTAAAGAAGAGGAACTTGGCTTTTTGGACTTGACAGACGCTGCAAATTTGACATTCTGCTTGGACCTGAAGGACGAGGAGGGCAGCGGGACTTGTGCGGGGCCTGAGCTACGAGCTCGGGTCTTGCCCAAAGGTGTCTGTGTGCTCTGCATCTTAATCTCAGCATCTGCTGTCCTTCTGCGGTGGTTGCTGTTAGTGTTCCTGTCACTACTTGCAGCAGATGAGTGTCCACCTTTCTTGGACGAATGAGAAACTTTTTTTTTGGGAGGAGACAGGGGCTTCTTGGGGCAGCTGAAAGCAGCATGTTTATTCAGGCTCCCAATGTAAGTGAACTCTCTGTTACAGTAAGGACAGATGTGAGAGGACGACTCAGAAGCATTTTTCAAGTCAGCCTTCTGCTTTGCAGATTTGTTTTTCTGAAGGATTGCTTTCTGTACGAGCTGATTTTTTTTCTTCAGTGCATTTAATTTGAGCTTATTTGGTGACATTTTGCTGAGCTCAACACTAAAGTTCAGTCTTTTGGGCTGTCCCATTCGTCGGAAGGCATTTTTCCCAGAGTTGTCTAAAACTACCACTCCGTTTTTGGGTTGCACAGTTTGTTTCAACGGTACTGGATTCTTCTTAGGCGTGTATCTCTTCTTGTCACTCGCAGAGGCGCAGGCCAAGATATGTTTGTGTAACTCGGGCATGTTGTCAACACCTTTTCCACATTTTGTGCAGCGAATGGCAGTAGTAAAGGTCTGTGGGATATTGTGGGTAGTAAAATTTGTGGCCGTCACACCAATGCCCATGGGGTTTCGGTGATGGTACTGAAAAGGAGGTGGCTTAAAGCTAGGGTAATGCTGATTGAGACCCAATCGAACATCTGGATCTTTCGTCTTTATTCCAGAAGCCATTATTTTTATGGTTGTGTAAAGCTCTTCAGAGGAATCATTTAATTCCTCCTCTTCTTTAGAAGTTTCCAAAGGTTCTTCTGGTAAGCCCTGCATATGCTCCATGTGGGCCTTGCTGGGATCTGTGAAGTTCTGGGGCCTCAGTGTACCACTTTCAAATTCATGGTGTGTGCACACCTCGTCTGGGTGGAGATCTCGCTGGTGTTGTTGCAAATTGCACAAGAAAGCAAATTCCTTTTTACAAATGGAACACACAAAAATATTCCCGACTCCATGAAGCAGAAAGCGATGCTCTGACAAATCAGTTTTATCCTTAAAAAGCTGCACACAAAATTCACATTTGAAGGGCCATTCTTCAGCATGAACAGATAAATGTTTGGTTAGATCTTTAATGGAAAGAAAAGGTGATTCACAGACATTGCAAACGAAGTTTTTACTGAATGTTTCCTGAATGATGTCCTGTTCCACTGCCGACTGGGTTTCTTCCCTGGGTTTCAGGTCTTCATTCTCCAATTCCTCCTGTTTGAAAGTTATTGCAGGGAGAGAAGCCTCTAGATTATCACCAGAGGACACAACGGACGACACTGCTGAGAGAGGGGGCGGCGAAGGGGATGAGGAGGAAGAAGAGGAAGAGAATGAAGAGGAGGAAGAAGAGGAAGAGGAGGAGGAAGAAAGCGTTGGAGGTCCAGGCGATGCAGCAGACGTAAGTGGCTCCACAGGAGGAATAGGAGAGGGTGCAGGAGACACGGTTGGGGAGAGAATTGGAAGTGGAGACTGGGCAGTGGCATTCGACAGTGGAGAGGGACATGGGTGAGGAGATGCACTGGAAGAGGGAGCAGGAAGAGGGACAGTTGGAAGAAGGGGAGGAGGTGGAGTGGCAACAGTTAACACAGGAGGGCAGGGAGGAGGGGAAGAGGGATCTGTGGGGATCAAGAGAGGAGGCAGCTGACCAGAAGTCAGGGAAGCTGTCTGTAGGACTGGCGATGAAGGACAAACTTCAGGGGGGGACTCAACAGCAGGAGCAGAGAAACTAGAGTCAGGACCAAGGTCAGGATCTGGCTGGGCATCTAAGGATTTACAAGGACTTGGGCTCCTGGTCGCATCAGGAATATTTTCTACAGGTAAATCAATGCCGTTATATTCATTCAGAAGAACCTTCTGTAGCATGCAGGTGGTTGGTTTCTTTTTCTTTACAGCACTACAGGTTGGCTGTGCCGAATGATTTTCTTTAAATTCCTTGCCTTCTGAGTCACTACAAGGTTTTTTATGCACACTGAGATCTAATACAGATTCCCACTGGACCGGAGTCTTGCCTGTACCCTCAGACTTCTGTTTGACACCACTGGACAAATCCAGTGGCTGCTGGTTGCACACATTGCTAAAAGAACTGGCTGACCACTCTTTCGGTATTTTATAATCGTCAAAGCAAGGAGGGCTCCCAGTTTCTCTCTCCTCTCTCCCAGACAAACTCCATGCTGGTGAGTCACTACGACTTTCTAACTTGGGTTTCTTGGCAGTCAGAACTGCATCTGTCCAGGCTGCTTTCCCATCGTTGGGCTTCCCGAAGTCTCGGAGGGCAGGACTGTGCTGTGGAGAACTGGGTGGAGAGCTGGTCCGCCTCTTAAACCTACTGGAGGTCACGGGTAACATGGACGCAGGAGCAGACACACATACAGGACCTAACTTAGGGATTTCAGCTGCTGACATCCCAGCAGGAGGAGTTAGCTTGTCCTGGGTTTGGAGAAGCTGTTTAAGCTTTGATGACAAATAAACACTCTTCTCTTTATGGAAAGATACTGCCTCTGTCGTTGATATGCTAAGAGGCAGACTTAAGGAACACGAGGGTGCTGAGGCATCAGAATCTGTTTCAGCTTTAATTTTGGGGAGCACAGGGGGACTAGCAGTCCTCCGTTTCTTGGACTCACAGTTTGTGCTGCTGGAAGGCTCTTTAGGAAGATCATCTGTTAGAGGGACTTGTGTGGTCTTTATACTTGGAGTTATTTCCACTGTAACTGGAGTGAGGAGACAATTTATGCCATACAAATCAGCCGAATTAGATTCCATCTCAATCACATCACAGTTACTGGTGCTGTTGTTGGTCTGAATTTTACCATCAATGTAGTAATTTAAGTTTTCAGAGATATTGCTAGAAATGTCCATGATATATACGTCATCCGTTTCCCCTTCCTCCTCGGGCTCTGTGCTTGGCACGTAGACATTCTGGGCGGGCTGGGCCTGCTCTGTGGGGGGCTGGGGCTCTTCCAGGAGGCCTCCTTTTCGCCGCACACCTTTGGGAATCAGGTGGCGTTCGTGAACTCTGCGCTGATGCCTTCTCATATTAGTATGAGTTCCAAAAACCTTTTTACAATATTTGCATGGATGAAGTTCTTTAACTTCCCCATTCTCTTCTACAACAGAAGGATTCACTGTTTCTTGGGAAACTTTCTCTGAGTTCAAGATCAGACAGTCTTGTCCAAGATGGGGAGGATTCAATTCATCTTTAGGAGCAACATTTTCTCCAGAAACTTGGCCATCAGCAAGGTCCTCTGATGGCTGCAGTGTCAAGCTGGGCTTCCGCTTTAACCCAGCTTCATGGCGACGCTCATGCCGCCTCCTATTGATCTGGGTGCCAAACGCTTTCCCACAGTATTTGCACTTGAAAGCATGATTCACTGTGGACATGTGGATGTGCATGTGGCGTTCAAGCCCCTGCTTGGTGGTAAACTTCCTTTCACAATGCTGACATGGAAACATGAATGATCCAAATGCCTCACCAATGGCCTCCTCTTTCGCTTTGGGGATCTTGATAACAGCTGTTACCTCTGGAAAGTCTTCAGGAGTTTCTACTGAAGTGTTTTTTGGTTCTTCTAATAAGTCCTCCAGCTTCTCGTCACACCGTATTTCTGGCTCTTTCACAGAGCTTTCATTCAGCATGTCGGCTTCTTCTTCCCCCTCTTCCTCCAACTCATCATCATCTTCTTCTTCCTCTTCATCTTCCTCTTCCTCCAGGTCATTCACCTCACAATCTGTAGTTTCTCGTTTCCCGTCTGTCTCTGGTCGAGGCTCGCAGGCAGGAGGAGGGATTAGCAGCTCCGGCAGCGTGTCCTGGCTGACCACCTCCGGGAGAACAGCTGGCTGCTCAGGGGTTGCGGATGAAGGCCGCTCCTCTTCTTTAGGACCTGGAAAGGGCATGGAAGAAGAAGCATGGTGGTGAGAGAAAATTAGCCACTCTGCGATCAATGATCAATGCCTAGGATTCTAGTTATATCTCTTATCATCTAACAGGCATGAGGCAAAATATGATTAACAGTATCTTCCACTTTATGTATTTTATTTATAAAGCTGAATTTAATACTCACTCAGTTTGTTCATTCATTCAACAAATATTTATAAAGTATCTGCTTTATACCAGGCAACATTCTAGGCATACAACAGACAAGAATGCCACAGAGTGCTGACATTCTTTTCTGTCTTTAGTCACACATATCTACAGCTCTGCTTGCAAGAATTGTCATGCCTACAATGTGTTGAAAGAGCTGATATAAAATTTGAAGAGACTAGTTGTAAATTTCAATTTCTCATGATTTAAATCTGAAAGAGGAAATTGTTAAACATATCACCAGGTTAAATTTTTGACCACGTGTCTTGAGAGGATGAGCCCTTCCTTCGCAACTAAAACTATGAATGTAGAAGTAGAAACTAGAATGCTTTTCAGGACCTTATCACAAGTTTTTGGAGCCAAAGAAAACTTTAGAGATCACCTCTTCTAAGCCTAATCAAACAATTAAAACTCAGGAATACCTCACTGAAGGAAAGAGAAACGCTAAGTCACTTCTGAGTCTATGTCCAGCTCACTTTGGGTATACAAGAGACAGTTGTCCCAGGAAGGACTCACCAGTAAGGTGACTGTTGGTCACAGTCCAAAGAAAATAAGTCATGCAAATATCTACTAGACAGAGAAAATAGCAAATATGTAAGCTCAGCGCCAAGACCATGCTAGATATGTTTAAGGAAATCACCAAGGCAGCAGGGAAGGGTTGAGAAGAGGTGGGAAAAGGGCAGATGGACCAGATGCAGTAACCAGGGACCTCCAAATGCAAGGTAAAGCCTTGTAGGCTGTTGGCTTTTGTTCTGAGTCAACAGGGAGCTACCAGAAGGTTCTAACAGAATTATACTTAAACTTTTACATATCCAAGAGAATGTCAGTTGCTATGAGGAAGACAGAAAATGCTACCTAGTTGGACAGGGGAGGCAGATGAACAAGAAGAGTCTATTGCATGCTCAAGGACACAGAAAGGGTGGGACGGGGCAGATGGTAGAAAGTGGTCAGACTCTGGGTATATATTTGGGAAATGAAGATAACAAAATGTGCTTGTTGATTGGCTGTCATGACAAAGAGGAGGGAAGGAAGACTGCCCAAAAGTACAAAAATCCAGTTTACTGAACAAGAGAAGACTGCAGGAGAAGCAGGTTTGTTCTATGTGCAAGTGGGTCAGGAGTTTATTTTGGATGTGCTGAAGTTTAAGGTACTAATACAGATGAGGATATTAGGTATACATTTTCATGACTCTCCAGTTCAACAAAGAGGCTGAATCTAGGAATGTCCAAGTCCTCAGGTAGAGAAAGAAATTAAGAGTAAAGAACTGTCTGGGTGTGGTGGCACATGCTTATAATCCCAGTACTTGGGGGCTGAGACAGGAGGATAGCAGATTTGAAGCCAGCCTCAGCAATCTAGTAAGGCTCTCTGCAACTTAGTGAGACCCTATTTCAAAATAAATAATAAAAATAGGGCTGGGGGTGTAGCTTGGAGGCTGATTGCTCCAGGGCTCAATCCCCAGTAAAACACACACACACACACACACACACACACACACACACACACACACAGAGTAAACGATTGGACAAGGTCACCTGGAGAGCAGATGCAGACAGCAGCAAGAGAGGAAGAGGATTACATCTCTGATGACTCCCATACGAGAGGGTGAGGAATGGCCAGTGAGGCATCTGGAGAACCAAGAGTATGGCCCTTAAGGCCAAGCAATGTGTTTCAAGGAGGGAATGATCACCTGAGTCAGAACTACTTACTGATGGGCTGGATAAGTTGAGGATTAAGAACAGGACACTCCATTTACCAATCTGGAGATCTGGTGATTGGGAAAATAGCTGTACAGGAGCAGTGAGAATAAATGCTTAACATAGTTCATAAGGAATGGAAGGAGAAGGGACAGAGAGCCTGTAAGCAATTCTCTCATGATTTTCTATAAAGGAAAAGAGAGAAACAAGCTAGTGGCTAAAAAAGAAAGAGAGGGGCAACAGGGGATCTTTCAAAATTGGAGCTGCAGCAGCAGGGTGAATGCTGGTGGGGATGGTCCATGATGCTACCTGTCTGACAGTACCACCTGCTACACCTGTAGACTCCTACAGAGTTACAAAAACTCTGCAGAGGAGGTAGAGCTAATGACTTTTCCAAGCCAAGCAAACTCACTGCTAAAATAACCTGACAGATATTTACTGAGCACATGTAGTAAATACTGCAGCGCGAGGTAAACAATACTATCACAATCCTTATTTACCCTTACCTTTAACATACATATATTAAAGTGGATAAATCATAAGCATACAGCAAAGGAAAAATTTCACTTTAAAAGAAGCTATAGCCAGGCATGGTGGTGCATACCTGTAATCCCAATACTTGGGAGGCTGAGATAGGAGGATTGCAAGTTCCAGGCCAGCCTCAGCAACTAGGCGAGATCTTGTTTCAAAATTTAAAAAATAGGGTTAGGAGTGTGGCTCAGAGGTAAAACACCTCTAGGTTCAATCCCCAGTAC